>JANHFX010015592.1:39800-126807 GCA_027560015.1 Chloroceryle amazona
GAAAGAAAGAAAGAAAGAAAGAAAGAAAGAAAGAAAGAAAGAAAGAAAGAAAGAAAGAAAGAAAGAAAGAAAGGAAGGAGAGAAAAAGGAAGAAGCATGACATATATTCAATTATTTTCTTGACATATTTGGGAATTAACAAAAAGTGAGAAGCCTATTTAACAACTTGCAACGTATATGATTTTAACAGCCAAACTTACAATAGCTGTTCTTCCATCTATAAATTAAATGTATAACAATGCCATAATTAAAGACCTTACTAGCAAAACTTTTCAATGGTGTGTTCTTTGCAATGGACTTTGACGCACCTTCAATTGGAGCAATGGGAATTCTTCTGAACAATACTACAAGCTGCAGATACAGCTTAGTTAATTATAAGCAGAACTTTCAGTATTTATTCCTCCTGCCAAAATCCTTATGCATTGCAACAGAGAACTGGTTTTCCCTTGTGCTTGCTTACTAATGCTGCTAGAATGTGAATATAAAACAGTACCTGTCTGTTTCTCTTGATCCTAGACACGATTACTAGGCTTTCATGCTAATTTCCCTGTCTATTGAGTTAAGACTGGATTAGTGAGGCAGAATTTCTATATGCAGTTACGGTTCCCTAAATATTTCAAGGTAATTCATGGTGACTGAAGGTACAAGGCAGCTATTGTTTAAACACCACGGGGTTGTCCACCACCACCTCTTCTCACTTCCTCAGAGACAACGCAGTACTCATGGCAACAGCAGTGGAAATTACTCTCAATCTCTCTGAGAGCAGAGTAGAACCCAGGAATACCATCTACTGTGTAAGACTAGCAAGTGTTCCTGGCACATCACATGCCTGGGTCCCTGGTCTAGGGATTCAAAACAGTGTGAAGGTTGTGCAGTGCATCAGTATCTGGGAATCTCCCAGATTCCCTCCCTTAATATTTGAATAATCCTTTGATCAACTTTACCCTGCTGTTTGCAATCTTTCAATTAAATCCAGAGGGTTTTTCAGAGTTTCAGGGGCCACTCTGGAAAATAGACTTGGTACTGGAGCAATGCTCCTGAAGCAGAGAGTCCCCTTTCCAGTCCCTTCACATAAAATCTTTCAACACCTGATCATACTCCACATGAAGCCCACTCCTTCTGGAAGGATGCTTTGTAACCTCAGGCCTCTAAAGGCTGGAAATCTTATGTGGTTTCCAAGTTAAATCTACCATGGCAAATATACTTCCATTTCTCCTTATATCAATATTATTCTTTGCTAAAATTACATTATTTTCCTCTGTGGTATTTATCTCTTCAGGTATTCTCAGAGAGCAGTCACATCCCTTCTCTGTCAGTTGTTTTGCTCATTTCTGACATATTCCTCCCTGAGGAACCCCATGGCCATTCCCCTTTCTCTCCTCCCCAGCACATGCAGATGTGTATTTGTGGTCACAGTGGAGCCACAGCTTGCAGACTTTGCTGTTTGGAAGAAACAAAACTAGGGTCACTCTGAATAATCTCTGGGAGGCCAAGCCTTTTCGGGGAATGGCTGCACTGCAAGTCATCAAGAACTCGGGCTGCACTCATATTTTTATCAGTACACAGTGCTGGTGTAGGCACTGTAGCCCACGTGCTGCTACAAGGATGATTAAGGGACTGGAACATCTCTCCTGTGAAGAAAGGCTGAGGGAACTGGGGTTCTTTAGTCTTGAAAAGAGAAGGCTGAGAGGTGATTTTATTAATGTCTATAAATATCTGAGGGGTGTGTGTTAAATGGAAGGTTCCAGTCTCTTCTCCTTGGTGCCTAATAATAGAACAAGGAATAATGAGTATAATCTAGAACATAGGAAGTTCCACCTCAATATGAGGAGCAACTTCTTTACTATGAGGGTGATGGAGCACTGGAACAGGCTGTCCAGAGAGGCTGTGGAGTCTCCTTCTCTGTAGACTTTCAAGACCCACCTCAATCTGTTCCTGTGTGGCCTGCCCAAGGTGATCCTGCTCTGGCAGGGCAGTTGGACTCAGTGATCTCCAGAGGCCCCATCCAACCCTTACTTGATTATACTCATTGCTCCATTCAACCCTCAGTAAGGTTGCAACATAACTGTAGCATACCACATTCAAACATGAGATTTCCTTCAGCAGAGTTTCCATAAATACTTTCTCCTGTGCCTTTCACCCTACCTCCCTCTCAGCCCTCTTCTCCCCTGAAGCTGCATATTGTCTCCTTATTATTTACTTGTTTGTTTTCTCCTTTTATGAATTAACAGCTTCAGCCAGCCCCAGCTAACAAAAACATGCTTCCAGCATGCAGTTATCTGGCTAGGGAATCGCATGAGATATCTGACTGGTGATCAGTGCGGAAGAAACTGAGAATCAGCATTTTGGCTGTGGTAACAAATTCAGTATCACAGCTTAGCTCTGAGCGTGATCAGCTGAGCACTTGCAGGAGGTGTTTGCAGGGCTAACATGCAGTACAACACGCTGAACAGCTACACTGAAAAGCAAAGGATGCAAACAGATAATTTATCAGAATCAAACCATTTAGCAATGAACATGTTATTGCAGTTTTAGGTATATGCCTGTGTTGGTACAGTCTCCCTTGGCCATGTGTGGTAATACCAAAATGGTATTTGCCCTAAGATTCCCCACAAAGGATTGATTCCTCTTGCAGAAGTGTGCACCTTTTCCCCACCATGGATTCAGGAAATGTAAGGTTCCACCAAATTACTCTTGTTTTCCCACTTCAGAAATGCTGGGGAGAAAAGACCAGCATCAGCACTGTCATTTATGCTTCCAACAGTCACTCGGCACCCAGAACTCCTGTCCCCATGGATCCCACAGCAACTCCCTCTCCATGGGACACCTGAACCTTCCTGATACACGCCCAAAGCATACTACCACTGTAAGACACACCAGTGCCAAGAGATGGGCAGGCAGGACAGGCTGTGGCAGTTATTATGGATGGCAAAAGCCTGCATTGACTGCCTTGGTCCCCAGTCAGATCAGGCCCCACAGATTCTAGAGGAATTCACTTTATTATGCCGACTCTAACCCAGTACTTCCCAGCCTGGCTGCAGTCTGTCCATTTATGTCCAAATTCCTATATGACTTCACAGTTCTGCACTCCTCCCCATTTTACCTGTTTTAACTGAATTCCCCACGAGACACACTAGGTGCCTTTATGCAGTCCAAATGAATAGAATCTAACACATTTCCTTAGTCTGGAAAATCAGTCATTGTAATGGGATAAAGATATGAGCCTGAAGTGATGTAACTTTGGTAAATTCTTCTTGACTTCATTTCATGTTCCATTTAATCCTATCTTTAATTCATCAATAACATAGAAAACTTTGGTTCAGACTCAGAGACCAGAATAACAGACCTGTGGTTACTTGGACTGCTTTTTTGCTTTTCTCAAATACAGGAATTACATTTGCTGTTCCCCATTCCCATGGCCTCAGTTGAACACAAAAAAGTCATTAAAGGTCTGTGCTGTGTACCTTCAATTTCACATGCAAATCCTTCCAGAGGTGAAGATGGAAAGTGTCTGGTTTGCCTGGTTTGAAGGCAGGGAGCTATTTGAGTTGTGCTTCCACCTCAGGTGTGATCGTTTCCAATTCACCTTCCTTCCACTCCCATTAGTCATTCTGCTTTTGCCACTACATTTTGCATCCTCACTGAAATATGAGGGAAACCATCCACTGAGTTTTGAGGCAGATTGCTTACTGTAGTTATGATCCCTAAGTTGCCCTCATTGAATAGTGCCCTCACTTCTTCTTTCTTTGTTCTCTTTTTATTTATATAACTGAAGAATTTTTAGTTACTGTTTTTATTTCCATTGCAAGATCTAAACCAGCTTGATTTTTGGTACTTTTCATTCTATTCATATACTTCTGACTTCTAGGATGTACCTTTCCTTGCTCATGGGTCCCATTTTTATTTCCATGTAAGCTCTCTAATTATTCCTAATTGTGTTTATTTGAGATGGTTGTTTGCACTAGAAGTATTACCCTCTGCTGCACCATCCCCCTGTCCCTTTTGCATGCATCTATGACTTAAGAAAATTTCAGCCTTTGTTGGAGTACAAGCTGCTCAGTCCAGATGGCTTCAATCACTAGGTCCCTAACTTTGTCAAACTTTTCCTTTTTTAAATCAAGGACCTTATTAAGGGAACTGAATTAATTCCTAATCATTTGACTGAAGGTAATTTTCTACAATCAGATCTTCCAAAATGTCATCAGTATTGACAAAATCAGGTCAACAATCACTTATAAAGAAATCTGTCAACAATCATATCCAAGAATACACGGATTCTGCTGTGATTAGTCTACCTCTGAGAAGCTGAACTTTCCCACAAGAACAATTTCTGTCATTACTTGCTTCTAAGAACTCTGCAGAGATCTCAATCCATATCTGAAATAGGTTTTACGTTACTCCCTGCTATTCTTAACTCAGCTAGTCAATCAGGACTGTAACTCCCTTTCCTGACTAGCCTTCATCCATCTTTTCTATTTACATTCGAATCTCTCCAGGAGTGACTCTGCCACTTTGTATAGAGTGTACTCTTGATTTTGTTTGGTCCCCAAACACCACTATAGTTATTAGTCATGTTTATATAGTAATCCTGTATCATCAGGTTGTTATGACACATTTTATTAATGTGCTGGAATCTCTTTGATGCTCAGAAGGGCTGTGAAGCCAAGTGATACATCCCTAGCAATGTTTGCAGAAGTGGGGTAAGGCACGTGGGGCTTGTATCCCAGTGCCGTCTAAGTTTTTTGTGGAACATGAGACAGTTGTTATTCTAACCATTGCATACCTCATCCTTTTCATTTAAACTGGTATCAGCAGAATGGCTACTGCTAGGCCAAAGTGTTAACAGCTGTGTTAAGTGGCAGCCAACCAATTTCCTGTAACTAGTGGTGAGGTAGCCAGATGCAGAGAATATCTATATAAAGTAATCTCTTTTTTTACTTTTTTTTTTTTTTTTTTTACTATTTTGTGTGTGTGTGTGTGTGTGGAGAGGAAATAAAAAAAAGCCACTTTTACATTTGAGTTCAATTTCCAAATCTAGGCCAAGAATAGTGTAAAGGCTAAGATAAAATGCCACCATGTTGACATGCCAGAATGGGGTCAAGAAGCACAATGACTGGGAAAATGGGATGAGGTTTACCTTAGGTCAGCCTCTGTTATAATTTTGTGTCCCTCTCAGCTTATCCCAGAAGACCTACTTCAGCTTCTGTTCCTTTACTGAGCATAGTAACACACTACTCTGTTGCCAAATATGAGTTTGCCATCATATACATGTGCCTCCTGTCTTAATCAACAGGGGAGCTCTCCACGATCTACAGTAAATTACTTCCCTCCCTTCAGGAAGCTACACCAAGGATGGAAGCTGAAGGCATCTTTCAGGAAGCCATACCTCTAAGGCAGGGGAAACTTGCACAGTGTGACAGAGGAAACAAGTCTCACTGTTGTACAGAGGGCAGGCAGTGGTACTTCTACCTCAGTATTTACCTGCACAGCACAGCAGAGGCATTTGTTCTGTAGCTGGTGCCTCAGCAACTCCATAGGGCTGTAACCTGAAAGTCCCAAGCCTATATCCATGGGTCATAGGGGTCATAGCTCCTCTGCCTGGACAATGTCATTAGGCAACCTGGGCTGGAGGAGCTGATTTGGATCTGGCTAGAGGGTATGGCCATAGGAAAGCCCATCTCAGAAAAGCCAGGCGTCTCCTATGTAAGCAGGAGGCACTTAGTGGTGGCAGGCAGACCCTGGCATGTTTTGAGCTGACAGCTGGGTGTGGTCTCTTGTCCTAGCACAGTCCAACCTCCCTTAGAGAAACATGGCCAGGAAGGGAACCTGGCACCTTTCAGGAATAGACTGTTGGCTTGAAGCTCATCAAGACATTCAGTATGTGCTTGGCTCAAGAGGCAGAGGACTGGCTGGCACACTGGGGGACAGAAAATTAAGAGGCTCCTGTGCCTGGTGCTGTAGAGACTGCTTAGGCTGGAGACTTCCTGCATTCAACTTCCCTCCCCAGTGCCCATGCATTTCAAGAAAGAACTTGCTTTATCTCTGTGTATGTTAGGTGTGAATACATAACACGCATGTGTGAAGAAATGTCTGAAATCTACCATGCCTTGAATGATGAAGGATATCCTTATAAATGCTTTATCCACTACTAAACAGATATGTCCTGAACTGTTTGAAACAGCACACAATTACATCAATGTTAGGGAGTGAAGGAGGATAGAAATACAGGCAGAGGGCAATGGAAATTTGCTATGGACTCATGCTCTTACCTCTGCAAACAGGGATATGGGATCTTTAATGACTAGATGTGGTCAGGTCCTCTATTTTATGTCTTGTCTGAGCAATTTGCAACAGAGACCCTATAAAAACCATTCTGGGGGTATTGGTTTTCTCTTGACTCAGAGGGAAGACTGCTGCTTGAATCACTAACAAGAATTTAGCAGCACCTGAGTTTTCATTGGCAATGAACCACCCATGTACTGACCAAGTGGGAGGCTTTTAAAGAACAATTTCCCACCATCTGGGGAAGGAAAAAAACCATTCACTGTGCCATGCAACTGTCTAAAATCTGTGACATAGGAGTGATTTCTTAAAGAAAAATTCTTTCCTTTACTAGAGTGGGTGTGGGATGGGGGTAAGCAAAATCAGACACCTTCCCCAAGGGGAAAAATGCCATTTTACTGAATGAGCTGCTTGGATATTCTTTGTGTGCATGTGTGTGTGTCTAAATGCAGTCAGACAACATCCCTGAAAATTTCCTTTGAGCAGCCAAAAGCTTGAGGCAGCCTGCTCCATGCTGCAAATACCTGAACTTTTCTGTATTGAGAAACAGCAGCAGATAATAACTGTATGAACAGCATTATACTAGGACACTGCCTTGGGGGTCCTGTGGCACCAGAATCCCTTCAAGAAGGTCAGAACCTTGTAATTACATGGCTTTACACACCACTTTTTACCTTTGTCTTAAAGGCTTGTTACAGTACCTGTAAAACAGTCTTCTTAGAAGTGGAGGGTTGGAAGTTAAGCTAATGGTAGCAAAGTCACCTTCTTCAAACCACAGACAGGGAAATTCCTGACGACTCTGACTGTTCTGTCCTAATCCCTAGTTCATATATTGTCCCTTTCTGGGCAAGATCCAAAAGCTTGATATGCCTCGGGTAGACATAGCCAGGTCCTCTCAAAGTGGGATGTGGTTAAGCATAGGCTTATTTAAGCAGACCTTAGGATGTGTCCATGCATGCATCTTTACTCCTGTTGTGGCACAGTAACAAATACAATGGCAAATTCTTGTTCAGACAGGAAAGAAAAGCCCAACAATCAGACTGCGTCTGTTGCCACTGTGGCTGAATAACAAGAAGACATCTATAGTGTCAAATGCAGATCTCTATACTGAAAGGTTTCAGTTCCTGCTCATTAGTGATTATGAAAAAAGGACTCACTTGCACATTTCCAATAAATGAGAAACATGTTTCTTAGAGGCAGTAGGCTTCCTTTGCTTGTAGTACAGTGAAGCTGTTGGCCAATCTACTATTTTTGACGTGCAGCTGTTAGAGAGGAACATCTGATAGTTTCTTTTCTTCAGGCTCAGTTGCTATGGTGTCAGGAAACAGCTTTTGGTTTCAGTTCTTCTAAGATGCAAGCAGGTATGGGAGGCCAATGCGATACCTCAGTAACACAAAAAAAATCTTCTTGCACCCTGCAGAAGAAACTAGAGGTACAGATGAGGGTAGGCTGATCAGTTCCAAATTCTAATTACAAATATTTGATTTGACGTATAAAAAAGTATGCTAAATGGTATTTAGTTTAGTTAAAATAAAAACATAATTTCAAAAAAGTTTTTTAAAAAAATCACAAATCAGTGTGATGTGTTTCTTTTCCACTGTGAGACCAGAGAATGAGTTCGCTGACTTATGAGGCAACCTGCTGATGCTTTGGTAAGAGCAGCTTCTCAACAATAAATGGAAATGTAAAAGCTCCTGCAGTGACTAGTAACACAGAAGACTTAACTGCACATTTGCATAGGATAAAGCTGCTTCAAATCTGCAATGCTGTAAACATAAATGCAAAAGTGGGAAAGTTAATTAAGACCTTCCAGTACCTAGGATGGCTTAGGCCACTGACCAAAGTTTGTATATCAGCTTGGTACAAAATACAGGAGAACATTATACACTATTTTGCAGGATCTGCTCTCACTCTTAGTTAGGACCCCAGAGGAGGAGGGTTAACTCTCTCTTGGACAAGTTCTACCTGGGCAGGTAATATGCTAAGAAATAGAGGTACCAGACATAAAAATAAAGGTGAAAGCAAGAGCTCTTAGAGACAGCCCAATAGATCTTTCTTCTTTAAAACCTGGCAATAACTTCAAAAACTGAAGTGATGTAAGCAGTTCCCTCTCCTGCCCACTGTGAGAACAGTGCAGTTCAACCCTTGCTCTGCAGTGTGTATGGGGTTTTTTGGAGGTTTGGGGTTTTGTACATTTGTCTTTTTCTAAACCTCATCTGACAGGAACTGTAGTGATCTGGTTCTGTATCATACTTGAAGCCTTTGACTTCCATAAGCTGTGGCTACACTGTGGAGAAAGAAAAGGTGAACATCCTTTCATGTGAGACATTTTAATGCTGAAGGTAAGAAAGCTTTAGTGTGAAAAGGTGGCAAAGTTTCTTGCCTCGCATAGTGAGGAGCCCAAGCCAGTAAGCCAATGTTCACCTGAGTACCCAGGCTTAGGTGCACCCCAAGTCTTTCTGGACCAAGCTGATTGAGTATGGTCATTCCCTATTGCCTATGGCAACAAGTCATTACAGGTGTTGTACCTGCCATAATGCTGTTCTTTAATGAAGTGAGCTGAGTGTTTTGGACAGGATAACATTAGCAAAACTCATTTTCATTTTTAGAAGCTGTTTGTCATCTTTGCTCACCACTGCAACTTGTAACATAGCTCTGGGGCAGCCAGCACAACATAGATGGGGGACTGTGAAACCTGTACAATGACAGCACAGGATGAGTCAAGCTGACATATCCCTTGGGCACACAGGTGGCATATGCCAGCTTACCGTAAGCGAGATCTGGGTTGAACCTTGTGGGTCAGCTCCAAAGAGCTCTAGTAAGAGGCTGCTGCTGTTGTGTCTGGGGATGTTTCAGACCATAGTTTGTCTCCTGTGGCATAGAACCAGCACTAACAAAGCATGTTTGTGACGTTCTTGAGATCTTATCTAACAGCTTCAAGTGACAACCCACTGCATTTGTGAAAGTGCTTGGAAAGACCCTGGTTTGTGTTCTATCATGTTTTCCAAAGACCATGTGCTGACCACGATCCCAAATGAAGAACTGCCTTTGCGTTTACCCAGTGTCATTTTTTCCATTCTCTCTGAGAGCAAAAAGTGCCCGCTGCTCCTGGTGATGCCTGTGACACCTTGCTTTACTCCCCAAGAAAGAGGTTGTCTGGAAAGGTCATTGGTATATGCTTTTTTCTGTGGACTCAGAGATTCAAGAGCCCTGCTTCCACTCTTCCCTATAACAGCAGGAAATTGAGTGGTGATGTTGTCATTCCTACCTAGCTTCTCAAACACATGGATCTGGCTAAAAAGTAGCTAAAGCAGAGCTGTTGTTTCTGGCTGTCCATGATAATGCAAAGGAGTAGTAGTTTAGCCTCTGAGTAGAATTGTGCGTGCTGCTTCTCTTGTTAAGCTACTAAAACAACTTTTGTTTTATCTAACGCTACATCTCACTCTGTCTTTAAGGAAAGGAAATCCAAACCTGGGATATAAACCAGAAAATTTGTCTGATTTAAAAATGCTTCTGTAATGCACTAAGGTAACGGCTACATCCATTTGAAAGACAGCTGATTTCTTTGGTTTGTTTGTTTCTCTTATATTTTTTCCAGCATGACAAGAAACTGGTGGCTGAAGGAATAAAAAAGGATAGTTTATTCTCTTTGGGCTATCCTGCTTCTGACAGAGACAAACACTGTCTTCATGCAAACAGAGCTAATCTTCTTTGTCTGGATATTTTATTAGCTGAAATTTAAATCCTTGAACCCTCACTTCATCATGTGTTTCCCTTTACTGATGATGTCACCTAACCATCTCCATCTAATGAGTCACATACAGCAGCCAAATATAAGTGCCAGTAGGATGTAGGGCTCTGCCAAGAACTTCAGCCTCCTAACACTTGCCTTATTACTTGATGAAACAGGAATATAACTTACATACTAGATGATATCCCATGAAACATAAAGGAGGTTATTGAGAGCCTATAATTACCTCCTAATTATAGGAACTAAATGCAACAGGAGTTGTAAGTAAAGGGGGACTAAGGATTGATGCTGATTCTGCCATGAAACCAATAACAAGTGGGCTGTTTGAATTTTAAAAAAAAAAATTCTTTCCTTTCTAAACATTTCCGTATGTCATGTGGGCATAAGAATGTTACTGTAAAGCATCAGCCCTCACCCCGTGATGCCCCCTTTCAAAACTGTGAGGAATTGCACTGGACATTTTGTAACTAGAGATATCATCATGGAAAGTCAACACTTTCATGTTTGAGACCCTGAAAAAGGAGTTAGGGAAAGAAATGAAAAAAATGAAGAAGCAAATCAGACAGACGGAGAGACCAAAGGAGCTGGGCAAGCCCCTGCAGGACAGATGACTACGGTTTCCATTCTAAGTCAAACAGCTCCATTCTGGGACAGAAACAGGTTTTCATTTAACCTCCCTAAATTTCTTGAATGTGCTGTGGGGTCCCTACAAGAATGGGGCTACTGTCTGTGTTTAAGACTAGACAAGCAGCCTGCTTTTTCCATTTGGCCATCTTTGCACAATATGCCAAAAACCTTACATGGCTTTGATAGAAGAACTCGCTCTTGGTCCTGATGGATATCTGGGAATAGGTACTTCAGTATGAGCATATGCATGCAGGGAGGCCTGGACCTCCTAATTAAATTGTGTTTGGGACCTGCCCAACAGAACTGGACAAAATATGCTCTGAGATTTGAAGAATAGAATTTTCCAAAGAGTTTCATCTCTGCTCTCAAAGAAACCAGTGAGACTAGTTTTTGGGTTGTGCTTTGAGGGCAGTATTCAAGTCCCAGTGTCCACGGGGAAGTGTTTCAGGGGAGGATTTCCCATGTAGAATATGCTTTCTGGGCCCCTTTGGCTGACCAAAGGGTTCTTCAATTCCCCATGGCTATAAATCTTCACTGCACCAGCAGTTGTTTGGAAAGTGACTATAAAAGCGAGGTGTTGGATCATAGGCTGGACCTGATGATCTTAGAGGTCTATTCCAGCCCCAGAAATTCTGTGATTCTGTAATTCTGTGAAAAGGTGAGGGCAGTGAAATTCTCAGTATGGAAATGTTGAAGAAAATATTGAAATTTAAACTGAAGGAAAACCTACAAATTAATGTGACCCTTCCTGAACCCTCTGAACTCTTACCTCCTTCTCTGCAGGATTTTCCTACTCTTTTCTCCTTGCCAGCCATCCTAGTCCTGTCCTGGGAGTGGCTGAAGTGTGGTCTTATATTTGGTTCCAAATTTGAAAATGAAGGGGTTGGATGACATCTTCATGATATCAGCAAGCCAATTATAGGGATGAGTGTGGTGTGGTGAGAAGAAAGACCAATGTAGATCATCAGTAGTCTCTCGGAAAGGTCCCACTGGAAATAGAGTCAGCCACTGAATCAAAGGAAGGGATTTGTCCAGATATTTTGGATCTATTTCCCTTTGCCTTTTTCTATTTTTTTTACATATAATGGTGGATTTCTTTCATTTATTAATATCTCAGAGCTGCTGATTTTACTGTTGAGAAATAGGAGTCCAGAAGCCAGTTGGAGGAGTTGTTGTAGAGGAGAGAGACTTGCAGGTGGTACAGACTCACAGTGATGGCATCACAAAGCCTTTGTGGTTAGGTTTATGGCCGTTGCCATCATCTGAGATGCACTGTGCTGCAAACTGTATGATCTGAGAGAAGTAAACCCAAAGTTTCTTTGTAAATCAGAACTATCAAGTAAGGGACATGCAGGGAGCTGTGGGAGGGGTTGAGGTAGAGATACCCTGAGCAGCTGAAGTGAAGCTCTTCCACTATAATATTTAGCCACACTTTCAATGCAAAGAGCAAGGGCAAAGGAAGGAATAAACAAAAAATTACCTTTTCCCCTAACAGTAAGTAAACCAGGAAATTCATGTCCATAATTGATTCAGAAATCATTTCAAAGAAGGCTTTCACAAGCTCATAGAAGATAAAACTGATCAGATTCATGGTAACTGAAGGAATGCTCTAGGATGGCTCAGGAAGTTCATATACACAGGAAGCTGAAGGAGGTACCACTTCTTACATGTCCAAGTATTTGCTTCTGGTCATGTTAGAGATAGGTTACCAGGTAGACAGTCCTTAGGTCTGACCCAATACAGCTGCTCTTATGTTACCAAGTGACCACTGTATCAGGAATGGAGGAGGTCAATGCATGCATCATTAAAGTCAACCTTTCTAATGGCAGGGAGGAAGGAGTTACAGAGGATGAAGCAGGGAAAGACAAGAAAATTGCAGCCTATCTATCAGGAAAGATGGGCTTCTGTGCTCCATAGGGGCTGGTGCATACCAACCCTGATTCAGAGGTTACTGTGATGTTCTCCACTGTCTCTGAGATGTTTGACATGAAGCCTGCAGCAGATGGGAGAAAATAACTGCAAGGTAACCTCTGCAGATGAGTGGTGGAAGGCATGGGTATGTGCCACATGTCATGAGGGTATCTCACAGATGTTTCTGCAGGCCTCTCTGCAGTCATTCTTTCCCCCAGTGACTTGACTCCCACACTTCAGTTTCTTGTAGATGTGTTCTCCTTATGACACTGGTGGCTATACCAGATTTGCCTGCAGACTCTGTGAACCCAGAAGCCCTCCTTAATGGCCTCATCTCACAGTCTTCCTGCTTACAGCTGCTGATACTCCTGTCCTGTAGATGACATTTTATTCCTTATCCTAAGGAGCACACAGCAACTGTGATACTTGTTAGGAGTGATAGCTGCCCTTGTCCCCATCTACCAGCTGTTAAGGAGTATGTCAGCGCAGGTAAAAGCAGTTACCCACACAAGGCAAGCCCTAAGTGAATAATGGAAGAAGTGGGTGCTGCTAATACTGTCACCCCAGACTGTGAAGAGACATACATAAAAAGATTTAAAACTAAATGCTGTCTGAGCAGCTTGGTTTCACTGTAATGGTTAGGTGGGCTTGTTAGGAGTGCACAGCCCAGATACCCTCTTGTCCAGCATTCCCCCAAGCCACTGCCTCCCACATCCTGTGGCAGGACAGGATCCAGCCACAAGCCTCCTTCATGGTGTCAGGGAGAAGTCTCATCTCCCTTCCACTGATGAGGCAGTTATAGTCTGCACTGCTGTGCCAGTGCCATCACTCACTGCTGTCTGGCAGAGTAGGTGACCTTGAGCAGTGGCACAGCTTTCATGTCAGGCAGAGAAGCAGAAGAGACAGTGATATGCTGCAATAACACTGGCTAGATCACTCTCACCTCATCAAGAAAAAGGCAAACTTGCCTTTGGCTCCTTTGGAAGCCAGGAACAAGGGAGCTTGCATGCAGTGCTGCATCTGGTAGCACTAGAAGTGTCTCAGAGTGGTGGGCTTTCTCCTAGTGCCAGAGAGATGCTGGGAAACCTGTCTCCAAGAGATCACACCTATTGCCTCTTTAAAAATATTAATCTCATTCCGAGCAGAAAAAAGTGCTCTGAAAAGGTGTTAGAGGGAAACTAGATAATAGGTCTTCAGTTAAAATGATGCCTTCAAAAAAAAAAAAAAAAAAAAGACAAGAAAAAGTCATGAAACAGTTTCAGGCCCCCAAATGAAGACTGAATGCTATCTGTTGCCAGTGTACCCAGCACTCAGTGCTGCTGCTGTTGCTGCTGCTGCTGTGAGGATCAGCCGCATCCAGGCAATACTCCAGTGTCTGGGAACTGCCCATGTAAAGAGATTATCGTTTATCCATTGACATATAGAGCCATTACCTCCCTAAGCAGCCTTGGCTTCATACTGGGCACTATGCTTAATCCTATTTTTCTAAGAGAAATAGGATTATTCTCAGAGAGTTCATCATTATTAACTTCATTGAATGAATGACTGAGAGAAAAGATACATAATAATTTCTGGTCCCTCATTATTAGATGGCGGCAGCTGACTGGAATTTGCTGGTTTTTTCATTAATTCATTGATGGTGTTGGTCCTTCTCTCAGGAAGTGAACATGTCTCATGTCTGTAGAAAGTCTGTGGGATTTTTTTTTTTCTTTTGGGACCATAAATTCCTACTGGTGTATTTGCAGCTATGGTTTCTTTTGAGAACCACAGTTCATGACAAAAAATGTCTGATGAAAGCTATATATAAGGGCAAGGTACAATTTTATGAAAAGCTCTTTACATGTGTATTTCTCCTCACTTGGCCCCAGCCACCCATGCTTGAAGGAAGTTTGCTTCAAGCTTTTCCATTTTGAATTTCTTTCTTTTGGGTTCTACTCTTTTTGTTTCATTTTCAGCCAAGTTACATCTCAAGCAAGTTTAAAAGGGCTTTTTCTCTTTTGTGATTCTGATTACAGTAATTTTAATTTTACAGCATCAGCCTAAATTTAGAGATTCTGATGCTAAAGATAATGATGGTATTCCCTTTGATATTGAATCATCTGGTGCTGCCACACCAAATAATTGAAATATTCTTTATCTTTCCAACTTCTTCCATGAAGGAACTTTTCAATTCTGAACATACTGCTAAATCTAGAACACTTGTTATACTTTGTTTTAGCTTTATGCCTGGGCTCTGCTTGATTTTCCTAGAGCTATATCATTATAAAAATCAGATTCACCTTGTAGGAGAACTATTAAACACTCAGATTTACTGAGGATCCTAATAAAGTGACATGTTAATTCTGTGTAGGGAATGGGAGCCACTGAGAGTTCTCAGAGAGTTTCTCCCGAGACACTGAGCTGGAATGCAGATATCAACTGTCCACATCAGATCCTTTGCATGTGCCCCTGAATGGGTGATAGCATCCTGTTCTGCTTCTCACAAAGCATAGATGGGCTCAGACATGTGACCATTTCAGAAAGTTTGTGTCTGGCTAGGAGTGCAGAAGGGCACAGGTATCTGCTCAGACCTGGCAAAGTGTGGGTACCTTCCCCATACAATTCCTCCATAAGGTCATAAAATTTGATTTCAAGATCCCTGGGGGAAGGAACATCTCTTTGACTTGGGCTTGTACAACCCTTTGGATAGAGGAAAACCTGCCCATTAACTGGAACTGCAACCTGCTCCAGCAATACAAATAACACAATAGTAATTGTAACTGTGATGGGCAGACTAATGAGCTTAGATTCCTCACATGGATCTCTCATCCCATGGAAGTGATGGCACATTTCTTATGAGCTTCAGTGGGTCTGGGATGCTGCCTTTCCTTTCTGGCTGTACGCTGCTTTTCAAATGGAAAAAATATTTGAAGTTCTGTTTTGGTGCCTCAGATTCTGCTTCCTTTCCACTTTAAGAACACTTCACTCCAGCCCAAAGTTTCATTTTTCTCAGAGCCTCAGTAAAAAAAGAAAAAAAAAGAAAAAAAAAAAAAAGAAAAAAGGAAAAAAAAAAAAAAAAGCTTTCTCCAAATAAGAACATGAGCAACAGAAGTGTTAGGAGAAAGGATAGACTTATGATTCAAAAGAAAAGAAAGAAACTTTTCCACTCTCTAGATGTCCCAGTCAAGGCCAAAAGAAAGCAACCAGCTTTGCCAGAAAAACCCTAAGCAAAAGAAATAAATTACATCCCTCTGGTGCCCCTGGACATACGAAGTATCCAGCTTTGCTGCTGTTTGCTCTCCTTCTGCTTCCAGTGCAACAGTGGCCAAATTTGTCCTGCCTTGTAGGCAAAACACATCAAGCTCAGGGAAAAGCCAGGTGCTGAGATGAATTCTGGAAGTCCCACAAAGGGAGGAGAGCAGCGTGAAAGAGAACGCAGCTATGTTAAGAAGCTTCCTTCTAGGATATAAATAGATGGACACACATACAGGAACTGAAAATCCCTCACTTCTGTTTGCTTTTTCTCTTTGATTTCTTTTTATTCTCTCTTACCTTGCTGCTCCCCTCTCCTATCCCAAATGAATAGTTGTGTTTCCCATCATAGCTCAGCTCACTTTCAAGGCAAGATATTTTTGACTTAAAGAGAAAAAAATATTAAAATTTAGGACTTATTTCCCAGTGCATAAAACAGCACGCTCCCTTAAGGAAAAACTGAAAGTTTAATTTTGCAGTGGAAGCCTTGCAAAATCAGGTTTTCATTTCCGCTGACTGTTTTGAGTGGAAAACTGCATAAACATGAATACATATGGTGCACGCATGCACACACACATATATATATACACACTGGTTCGTCAGTTGTTGAATATTTGCAGCTTGAAATTACAGCTTAAATAGTATAGTTTTGCCAGAGCAGAATTTAAATCGCAAGATAACACAGGAAGATAAACTCTCCCTGGCGTTGTTCCTTTCAGTTCAACCAGTTACGTGCTCTCTGCTTTTTAACTACTAGCCCTGAGTACCATTTTGCTTTTAAAGGTATAGCTCTGAATGTCACAAAGATGCACCCCTAGCTCCCTTACCAGAGACAGTAAAGAAAAGAAAGGCATAGAAAGATAAGGTGGATGGGCTAAGCTGTTTTCCTCTATGCACAGCAAACTTTCACACTTAACATTCCTAGAAGTCAGTCAAACAGCAACTATTCTCTTGAAATAATAAAATTTAAAAAAGAGCAACAACAACAAAAACCCGAGAACGTTCAAACTCAAAGGAATCAGGAAGTTCTTTTTACCAGGAATTGGAGGCTGGGGAGCTGGCTGGGCGCAACCTGCCTGCAACACCCACCAGCCCAGCTGCAGCCTATCTAACACAAACATCACAGCAGTGGCCGTTTGCCCAGAAACAGCATCGGCTGCCAGAGCCTTTCAACGGAAGGAAGCCAGAGTGAGCCCCAGCCCCCCCACCACCACAGCCCCCCAGAAATCAGCTCAGGAGGCAGGAGGGGTGATTGGCAGCTCCCAACAGGGAGAAGAGCAGCGCCCATTAACATCATTGTTATTTTCTTAGGTGAAGAGGCTTTCCTCTGCTTTCTGTGATCAAAAAGGGTTGTTAACAGTTCCTGTTAAAAGCCAGCACACTCAGCCTTTAACTTTACACATGGGCTGCATTAGAAACAGGAAAGATGATTTTTTCCTCAGCCTTAAGAAATTCCAGAAGCTTTAAGTTAACCTTCAGTGTTGGGATTTTATGTTTCCCCAGTAGGTTTTGTGGAGCAGTGAGGTTTGGTAGGGAATTGAAGAGACAAATGAATCTTAAAAGGACTAGAAGTTATGACTCTCACCCCTACATTGGAGAAATAAGCCTGATGGAGCTGCGGCCATTCCTACAGATTTCGTTTCTCATTTGATTTTTTTGCCGCCCACTGTTTTCATTATTACCTATTTGTAAAAAGGTCTATATGAGGTGTCCCAAGTATGGAACTATCTGCAAGAAGTCATGCCAACTGTTAGGTAGCACTGTAAAAACACAGTTATAAGGTCTTCAATGCACTGAGAAAATCAAAACTCATCTATGGACCTATGAGACTTCAAACAAGAATTTAGTAAAGTATTTCAGAAGCACTACAGATGTTCTCAAATTCACAGCATCAAGTCTTCTGTTTCTCTTTGACTAACAAGTCTGCACTAGATTCACCTTTTTACCTAGGCTTTGTCAACACTGGCTGCATCCCAAGGTGTATGTTTGTGTTACAAGATCATGCACAGAGTAAGGAATTATTTTTTAATGAAAGTGAGCCCCAAACTTGCCAGATTTAAGGTGGCTTTGCTCAGGGTGTTCAAATATAATCTGAGACTGTTTCAACTCAGGGACCTTTGAAGAGTACAACATGCCACTGTGCTTCCGCGAAAACATGATGTCTTCCTTTCATTTCCACAGCAGATACTGTTGGTGTCTCAGTAGAGGATGTCTCAGCAGCAGGCAGACATTGAGAGGGTACCAACCACTGGAAAGAGAGCCAACCTCTGGCTGATATCAGAAGGGTGATGAGTTTCACTGGAAATCCTTTCTGGTTCATGGATGCTTTGAGTTGAGGTGACATTTATCCACCAGCCTGAACTCCTGAGCTGGCTGAGATGGCGACTTGTAGAGGACCTTTGCAGTTTTCTTGGTCAGGCTTGTATGCTGAGTCACAGAGTACCTCAATGCACTGTTCGTAAACAGGGATGGAGTAGATTTAAAGAAGCTTTTGTTAGCTTTTTTTCCTGTAGCCTGTTGTTAGCCATGAAGCAGTTGTTAGCCATGGAAGTGTTTTTTTCTTCCCAGGCTTCATCTGGAGATGCATTCCCAGGAGATGCATCTGACCCTTCAGAGATGTGGCCTGCTGCCAGGGGGCATGCACTTGGCTTCTGCCATCCAGGCAGCAGCAGCCACTCTACACTGTGTTGGTAATAGCTCTCCACTGGAGACAGCAAGTCTGGGAGCATTTTTCTTTAGCATGGCATAGTTTGGCCATGATTCTTCATATAGATACAGCTCCTCATGGAGGCCCCATTCTTGCAAATATTTATGCCCATGAGTAATTTCAAGAGCATTAGTAATGAGTTGAGTGGGATGACTCCTGGGTATACAGCAGACACTGAGGAAAGTAATCCTTTTGCAAAAGGGGTTTACACACATGCTCAAATGTCTTTTGCAGTAAGGATGGACTTAAGTATGTGCTTAAGTGCTTTTTGGAAATGAAGGATGAGAATTTCCTCACTGTTTGGGTTCCTTTTAATTTGCTGTCTCTTGACAGATATCTTGTGAGGGTTGTCCAAACTCTTTGTGTAAAATTAATAGTTAAACAATTTGATTTGTGATTATATTTGCAATTTTTCTTCTATCTAAATATAATAAAAGCCATTACAGTTGTCATTCTCTTTTATATTTGTTGCATATAAAAATACATTCCAGTGCTGAGACCTGAAAGATAGTTTTTTCCTAAAATACATTTGTCTGCCTTATAAAAGTTTTATGAGTTATAAACCCCCTGAAACAATACTTTTCTGATGGAAATGATGACTAAGGCGAAACTGACAGGTGTTGATATACTATTCCTAAAAGCAGGGGACGTGGAAATCTAGCTCAGCTGAAAATACACACATTTTTATTTCTTCATATTATACGTTTAATACCTTGGTTCTTCAGGCTGAACAGAAGCAGAAGATCATAGGAATCCCATGTGATTTTTTGCCTCAGCTTGTGAAGTCTTAGCAGGCAATGTGTTTACACTTAGGAGTCAGCAGCTTCCTAGAGAGCCAGCACCACATCCTCGACTGGTGTAAACTGGCATAGCCCTAAAGAAGCTGAGGGAGCTGATTTAATAATAGTTAAACACAGTAAGACACATCTCTGTTTTGAATTGTGTAATTCAGTGCAGACTAATGTGATTTTATTGATGTGGTGGTCTTTACAAGTATTGTCAGGCTACAGGAAAAATAGGGCAAATCCCCTCCATTAACCTGTTTAGGCTGGGCTTGCCCATCCAGTCTTTGATCCCTGGGATCCATATGTTAGTGAAACCTGCATTTACTGCATAAACACATGGGCAACTAACGGTGGTAGCCTCAGGCCTAGGCAACACCTCTGTATGCTGATAGCTGTCACTTTCCTAAACCCCGTTCCCATGAGCCCTGTACACACATCGGATCTGAATCCCATCCTGAGGGATCTCTGTGAAGTGGAGGCATGTAAGAGAGGCACCTAAAATCAGCTGGCATGAGTATCCATGCTGTGCTTCTTATCTAGGCTGCATCTTCCCTGGCAAGGGACATCATATGTCATTATCCATTCTTTCACATCTTTCTCTGTCTTCTCCCTGCTTGCTCATGAACTCCAGGAAACTGCCCCAGCTGACTTATTTTAAAACATGAGTTTATGATATATACATATATATATTTATGTATATAAAAACAACCTTTGCTCAGCCTGAGCAGAAATAGTTCAGATTCTGCTGCCATCATGCTACAACTGGCCAGGGAAGTGATGCTGTATTAGCCATGCAGCTTGCTTTCCATGGGTGCTTCTCAGAGGCCCTCATTTCCCAGCCTGCTGAGGGCCCTGTATATTTGTATTCCATTAGAGGTGCTGATAAGTGCTTCCCCAAAAGGCTAGCCTTGCTGATTGTTGTGCACTCTTCACAGGGAAGAATATAAATACAATAATGAACTACAAATAAATATCATGAGCTGGGAACTGATCATGTCTTTGATTTCTTTCCTAGCTGGATGCATCCAGCTGTGATGTCTGCTCTTTCCCTCCAAGTCCTTCGTGTGACTCAGCAGTGCCCCAAGAGATTACTGCTGAACCCAAATCCTCCCTTTGCTGCTTTAACTGTTTGTTCCCAACTGCTTGCTGTGGAAATTATTTTACACAATTGGTGATTGATGATTCAGAGCTATGTAGGGAATTCCCTTAAACCTCCCATGTATTGACTCATTGTGTTGCTCATCGGGTCCACCTGCTCAGGGCATAACTGGTATAAATCCACACTCCCTTACATGGCTGAGGATCCCATCTGGGGTGGCACAGGCTGCCTGCTGGCAGTATGGAAGTAGGTTGTTTGTTGACCTTGGCTCTGTGTCTCATGACATCGCCTTGTTCTGAGCAGTTCTAAATTAGTGCTAATCTTGAACTGCTTCAGCTCTCAGGTGGCATAGGCAGATGATGATTCTAATCAGTGGGTTTTACTGGTGTGCAGTTAAATGAAGTATCCTCACCAATGAAAACAAACACAAGAGCTCTTTTGCGATTCAGTTCTAAAATATCCTTGTATTCCTCCTGAGGAAGAGAGGGAGAATCAGCTGTTGAAGCTGAAGTCAAACTAGAAGGGACACGGTAGACAGAAACCAGAGTCAGATATCTATCACTGCTGGCAGCAGGCACACTTACAGAGTGTAGCCCTCTCAAAGGCTGTGACATAAGCTGGGTTCCTTGTGAGAACCAGTGATGGGTGGCACACTGACATCCCATGACTTTAGCACCTCCAAACAGTTTCTTCTCAGAAAAGGCAACACCCCTAGAGCTTTTTGAGGTTCTGAGGAAAATAAGAGGAAACTAGAAGTTCCACTGAAATAAGCAAACTTTTAATGCTAGGGTAGAATTCCAGCAGTTGAAATCAAAATTGTCCTCACCAAGATCTCAAGTTGATTGAGAAATTGCAAAAGTTAACAGTTCAGAGTGTGAGTGAAATTTCTGTACAGTTTGGTGTTGGTCTAATACTAGAAGTAAATTAGGAAAAACTTCCAATCGACTTCAGTTAGTCCAGTGCTGAGAAGTTTTGAAAATCTCACATGAAGGTCTGTGGGGCAGGGCCTTTGTTATGTTCTGACTTGGTGCCTTCCCAACATTGCTGTGACATTGCTTGAATGCATTCAGTGTTGTGCAATGTGTTTTTACATATCTTTGGCAGTCTCCTTTTTCAGAAAGCCTGGACATTAGAGGGTAGAAGAGGAAAGCACTCAGATATTCAAGGCAGGGACTCTATTTCCTTTTGTCTTGGTCTTTAACCTCAGTTAAGGCCAGTTAAGTGCTGCCATAATCTGGATAATGAAATCTAAGAATTTTGTTTCTTTTTCGTAACACGTTTAAATTAACAAATAAACCAAAACTGGTAGCCCACGGCAATCTCTAAATGAGACAGGACAAGTAGCAGAGTAATAGGTACCACTGCAATGTTGTCAGGACATAGACATCCCCGTCCTGCCCATACAGCTCTAGGTAGCTTTGAGATAATCATAAGGGCTGTGTAAGTGTTTAAAGATGACTGCAGGACATTAAAGTAAAGATTTCCCACTCCTACTAAGCTGCAGAAGCTAAATATATCCTTCCTGTTTACTCTCTGTGTGATTTTAGACTAAGCTCCAGTCTATAAAACAAAATGCATCTCGGGTGTCTCAGCTCAACAAGGAGCAGTACAGCCCTGGCTAGTAATACAGCATCGTCTGACCATCTGCTTCTGCCAAAGCTGGCAACAAAATACGCTTTAGGCAAGTTCAAGGGACAGATGGTAATATCTGGATCAAATCAGTTCTGTGGCTTAGTTCAAACTTCAGGCATATGCTAATGTTCTTTCTCTCTCCTTTTTAGGCAAGCATTTCCATTTGTAATGAGCCACCAGTTTTGGAGACTGCAGACTGGATACTGGGAGACAACCCACAGAGTGTCTAGGAAACGTTTGGCTTTGACAAAGACTTACTTTCCAGCTTCTCAGTTCATGACAGACTGATAGCTGATTTCAGATATATTTAACTTTTCTGGTTTTCTTAATCCTTTTTTTTTCCCCTGAATCTTTCTGTTTATAGCAAAACCCCACTGCAGTCCAGTGAGACCCTCTGCATTTCACTCACAATGCAGAATTACACTCAGTGATCATGGATGCTCTTATTTATTCTCTACTCAAAACAGACATCTTCTGGGAGGAAAGGGTCACAGGATGATGATTTCTTTTTGCAAGCAGATGTGAGGAACATGAAAAAAAGCTCTTAATTGCCAGTCCAAAAATGACCAGAGGCACTGTTTTGCAATACAGGGTGGACAACCGAGTAAATCCAAACCTCTCTAATGTAGCATAGCTATTGCTTCCTTACGTCTCTTTGTCTCAAAGAAAAAGGTCAATTTTGTATTTAAAAAACACTATCAAAGATTTAATGATTGTACCATTGGCCATAGTTCAAACAATACAGGCAAGAAAGAATGTACAGCTGTCAAGTGTAAACAGAAATGGGTACAGCTCAGAAGTGCTTCAGACAAATCATTGTATGTCATCGGCTGGTTTTAATTAAGAACAGACCAAATATTCTCTCCCTTCCCCCTGCCTCTTTCTTCTCCCCCTTTTTCCTCCACCTCTTCATTAACTTAAAACAAAATGATTTGTAATGTATTGTCTTATTGGTGTCTGTCCTTGTGGAAGTAAGCAAATGAATATGGAAATATCTTGACTCAAAGTTCAAAGCATATTAAGACATCGCAAAGAGACCACAAGATTGTAATCTTAAAACTGCAACTGCAGTAGGTTAGACGTGCACCTTCCCACTTTCTGCATGGAAAGTCTTGCTTCAGGAACAGAACCTCATCATGTTGCTTCATGTTCTCATTTAAATCATTGTTTTAGAAGATTTCAGGTTGATCACCTCAGTCAAGTGAATTTTCTTCATTATGTGCCTTGTGTTAACATCAGGTCTGTCAGGAGGGAAGCCTATCTGCAATATATCCTATTTTCAGAAATGAGACATTAACCAACAGTCAGGATCTTCTCGACGGGCCTGAGCCAGAGGCAATAAAAGGAACTGAGGAAAGATGTGGTGCACACATTTTATTTATTTATTTATTTATTTATTTTACATTAGCTTCTCTGGATTGCCTCACTTCTCTGTTTTGCTGTTCCTACTGGTATGGATCTCTTCTGATTCTAAGACTTCAAAAAGTAGTATTAACTACTAAACATATTGTACCTAAGTACCTGACACCAAAGAAATACTCTTAGATATCCCTCTTTCCTAGTGCTGTGACATAGAGCTGCTTCTCTCAAAGTATCAAACAGCAGTTTAGCCTGTTGTGTTGTATTTTGGGAAGGTTAATATAGTTTGTTTTCAGACAATGAGGTGGTTGTATTTCCAAAGCGGCAATGGCATAGTTTGCATGCATATTGCAGCCATTTTGAAGGGTAACCAGGAGAAGAAAACACACTTTCACAGTCTGAATTGGAGCAGAATTGTGCACTTTAACTCAAGGGCGGAGAAATTAAGTCTCCCCAGTGAAAGAAACTATAATGGATATTTGGGTTTACTTACCAGCTGATCCTATTTGTGTTTGCTGTGAAGAATAGCAATAATAGCAATAGCAATAATGTTATTGATGGTATATTGTGAAAGCAGTGTAAGGGGGGAGGGGGATGAAAAAAGTATTACATAAATATCTACTGAAATGACAACTGTGTGGACATTTTGCAAGGTGGCATTCCTGCATTTACAAGATAAACAGGTGGTGAGTGCTTCTTTAGCTGCTCACTATTGCTGTCATTGAAAGGCTGCTTCTTCTGAGCACCAAACATTTTCTCTGCTGCTACCCTCAACCAAGACAGAAAGGGTGCTTTTTCCTTGGAGAGCAGTTTATAGCTTCCCACATAAAAAGAATTCTTAGTAGATATCATCCTGTGTGCTAATGACCACAGAAAAGGGTAGACGTCATTGGCAAATGCAGTATCAGTTATTTCCATATTTGCTCATAATGTAGCAGCAGAAGCAATGAGAAAAACTCGGGTAATTTGTGCCCACCAATAGCTCCATACCAGTGCCAATTAATGAAAATGGCAGACAGGCTTACCTTGCATAAGGTTTTTTATTAGCTAAATAAAGAAAGCTTTTTCATTTAAAATATTAAGGAAATATTCTTAGTCTCAGAATCACCTGGAAGGCAAAATGTTTCTCACAGGATATTTGACATATTTTTCGTTTTTAAATGCTGACTTTTAACTAAAAACCTGTGACCTAAAGCATAGGGAATTGGGCTTGATCTCTTAGAGAACTGGGGCACAAACCTACATCATGACCAAAGCTGAGGTAACATGTTTTCTGACACTAGGTGAAAGCCAGGGTAGATGTACTTTTACTCAACAAGGCATGTGCTACTGCTGTGTAGTTACCAAAAGGCCGTATGTCTTCTAATCTAGGCCCTTCAGTGGTTAGGCTAGTGGACAGTCTGAGGTTTTTTTCACTGGACCCTTACTTAAATACATGCTATTTATTGCTAAATACAGTGCAAGAATCTCTGCACAGGGGCTAAACCACTTTCATGTTTCATTTTCAGCATGTCTTTCTCTCCAAAAGAGGATAGTAATCACAAACCAATAGCTGGGGAGAAAAAAAAACCTTGAAAAATTTATTAAGGCTATGTGGAGAGACAGCAGATCAGTCTTGACTCTGGTTCTACAAACAGACTAACTTGTACCAGCTCTGAGACAAAAACGAAGAAAGAAGAAATGCAAACAATCATAGGAACATGAGATGAATTAAGAAGACATATGGAGATCTCCATGAAATATGGACTCTAAATTTACTGGGAAACATGTTTCCTATTTGCTTCACACGATCAAATGTCCGTTTTGTATGCAGCAGAAACAGATTTTCTTCATATTCTGTGTGGTGTTAGTGTAATATGTATATGAATTTATATGAACTCCACAGAGCATGCATGTGTATAATTTATACATTAATTATTATGGTTATATATAACATGCATGTATTATATTGTGTTTATTGCATAATACTCGTATCAGGTTTGGTAAGCAAGCCAATATTTCTACCAAGTAACATAGACAGAGGCCCCCCAGATGGATCAGAAGGATTGTCTGAATAAAGTTGTACTTTTTACAAGGCTCAGAAGCCCAGTAAAACTTCTTTATATCCTCATGCAACATCCCATCAGAAAATAAAAACCCTTTATTAAATAATGTGGCCCTTTAGGGAGACATATATGACATCATCTGAACAAATGCATTTGATGAATAATGCATCATGATGCACCATTTTGTGAGTGTGATTATAGAACTCGGTGTGGGAGGTCCCCGAAATGGACAAGTTTTCTGCTGTAATTTTATTATTGAAGATAAAGAGGATCTCAGTCTTTCTGAGAAACAGAGAGGGAGGGATGTTTTCCTCTGAAATCAAGACCCTCTGCATGAGGTTTACTCTTAAAAACCTGCAGAGGTATTATGCTATTTTCAAAACTCCTTTTCACTTATGTTTTTTAAGAATCTATTCCATCTCAAACCAACTGAGACAAAACAATGTCTGTATCATGGGAAAATCAAGCAAAAGAATTACTTAGTTTCATGATTCATCAAATTCCTTTCTTTTTTGTTATCTCTGCTGCTTATTCTGTTAAAGTAGACTGCAGCTGTTATCACGTTCTGTAACTATATCAACTTCAGCACAGTTTAAACAAAAATACACCTTGTCTTACTGCACATGAATAAGCAACAGGCAAAAATATGTATCTATACAATGTGTCCTGTGGATACACAGGGAGCTCTAGGATGATCCTAGCATAGAGTAGAAAATTTTTGATAGGTGGCTCCCAATGAGGGTAGTTGCTAGTTCATCTTTGTGAAAATCATGAGATGACAAATTGTGAAGAATAAGATCAGAATTTAACTCAGGATTTAAAAAAAAAAAAAAATGAAACCCCAGAAAATCTCTTCTTTTTCATTTCTCTAAAGAAATGAAAGATCAGGGAAGTTCCCAAAGGCAATCAACATTTCATGTTTTGTTTGCAGTGGCTCAGGTTCATATTTGAAGTTCTATTTAACAAGCCATCCTGAGAAGGCTAGATAGCCATGGATATTGACAATGGAAACAATTTCTCTTTGTGGTGTCTGCTGTCATAGTAAGCCTTGAGCTTTGATGTCTGCCTGACACTGTTCAGAAGCATTATAATAATTAGGAATAGAAAACTGAGAACTACTGCCATCTTAATTGAAAGCTCCTACTGATGCCTGGTGGAGACTCCCCCCAGCTTTGTCAGGCATCACAGACTGTTTCAGCAAGATGAGCTACAACATTTGCAGGAGCTTTGCTTTTATTGTCATGGAATCACTGCATGAAACCAGATGTGAGGAGGAGGCTCTTCTCTCTGAGCTGTCCCTAAATCTGCAGCACGTAGTCCCTGGGTGCTGAGGTCAGTCTTGTGGGCTCATCATTAGTGTTCCAATTAGGCTAACTCCCTCGTTTGCTGTTGCTCCCTCTGCTGCCATCCACAAGGACCCATGGTCTTGTCCCAGGGATACTCCTGCCCCAGCACCTGCCTGGGGGTGAGCATCCGCACTTGTGTTTGCTCTCCCTTCCATATCTGCCTTGGGGCTTCAAGGGCTAGAAGGGGTTCCCCAGAAGTGCACAGAAGTGAGTGTTCTCCATCCCTGTGTCCTCTTTAAAAGAGTTTTTACAAGATTTTTGGAGTATCAGACTTGTTCTGAATGAAAAATGAAGAACTTCTCCAGCTGGTTTTGCGGTAGGCCCAGTTCAGCTAAAACTACAATTAACAGGGAAAGACTGAATGGTTCTGGGGTTTAACTAAAATGCACTGAGTTACTGTGTTATACAGTAGTATATTACTTGAAATCCAGCTACAACCAACAGCAACCAGCTGACAGCTTTTTTTGCAGCATGTGCAAAATGGGTTGTAATCGCTGATCTGATTATAATAGACAAGCTATCAGTGTTGAAAGGAAATGAAAAGAAAAAAGGCAACCATTGTTTCTTTGGGGAGCATGTCAACAAATAAAACATGCAGGAAAACTTTGTAGTGAGGCCTTTTTTAATATCTTGTAGGCTCTACAACTGTAATTTAGAAAATCATAGCCTTTAGAAAAAGTACTTCGTAAACTGATTAAGGACTTCTAGAAATAGACAAATTGATGATACACATGTGGAAATTTGTATTGCCTATCCTGTGGCTACTCCATGTAAGACATGTAGAATATTTTCTGAATTCTTAGTTCTGGTGGTGCGATGTAATTTTCAAGGATGGGGAAAACATATGAAGTTAAAACTAAAGAAATAGATGACGCTTTCAAAAAAACTGACACAAAGCACATTTCAGCCAGAAAAAATCTTCTTCACAGTCATTCTAGTTTTATTGCCCCATGTCTTACTTCTTAGTGTATATGAGAGTATCTTGAGTAGTCTATGTGAACCATGACACAATACAGGGAAATTCCCACCATACACTCTGCCCCCTCACCTTCTTCCCATTAATAGTTGTGAAGTGGGAGATGCAATCTGGCAAAAGCATCTAGAAATCGAGATACTATAACTCCCTGTGAAACATTGCATCAGCATATACAACCTAAAATAGTTAACTTGTTTTCAAAAACAAAAAAAAAAGTCATATTTGACAAATCTATCCTAGCAGCCACAAGTAAACAGCAGTCATTTGTGCTCCCTAAGTAACCGAATCAACTAAAGAAAAATGGCCAGAATTAGTTGTATTGCTATACTTTCAAGGGCTTGGGTTTATTGGAAAGAATTTCATTAGAAGCTAGAAAGTCCTATTCATAAAGATCTTTGTCCTACTTCCAGTGGAATTTCTGCCTAATTTACTATTTCCATGCAATTTGTCCAGTACAATCCCTCTTCTTGTAAGCAGTTATTTTTACTTGATGCATTTTTCCTGTGCTTGGTTTCCGTGACTTCAATTACATTTCTAAATACGGTCAACATCATTTGCCTTCTTACTCAGAAGCCAAGCAAAATCCATGAAAATGGTTGTTTCTGCTTACAGTAAACAGAAGGGGTCAGAGGTGATGCCTACTGCAATGCTAGTGAAACCAAAGTGGATACACATGGGATAAGCTGAGCTCTCAGAAACACCACAGTGTTTTAAGGCTCATGGCAATATTATGATAGCAAGTTATTTGCTTATTTATCTGAAATCTTTTATATGGGGAAGAACAAATTTGGCAAGTTTAAGAGAAAAGTGGACAAAAGGTAGCTGTGGATAATGGAGGATGTATGATCAAAATTCATGTTGTGCTGCTGTAGTAGCAATGTGTCAAGGTTTAGGGTCATCCACTAGACCTATAACAGACACTCTCTGTTAACCCCTCTGCCTTACCAAAGGGGAAGAGAAAGGGAAAAATGGAGAGAGACTTATCAATTAGAAGAGGAAACTAAAACAGCTTTGATGAAAATACAAATAATAGTAAAATGTAATATATATATAAAAATATATACAAACCCAACATTAAACCAAATCCCCCCGATGGCAATTACGTCACTGTCATCACTGATGGAGGTGCAGCTTTTTATTTTTTGCACTCCCAAACAAGGTAAAAGATTTAGCAGTGACCTTGGTCTGCACACCAGTCCTTGGTAGTAACTCTAAACATGGGGTGATACCACTGCTGGAAGCAGGCACTGACTGTGAAAACAGGCTGCTAACTTCAGACAGTGCAATTAGTTAGAAGAGTCTGAGCTGAAAAGTAAAATCAAAGCTCAACCTAAGTCAAACCAGGACACAGTGGAAAGATTTCAAGCTGGAGTTGGAAAGTCATTTCATATGACAGCTCCACCAAAAAATCAGTCTTCTCTGAGGGTAGTTACTATATGGCCAGACTGAGGATGTGGGGCTGAAACCTGGGGAGGGATGTGGTAGTGTAATGGGCTGCCTTTTACATGTCAAGAGCTATGTCCCTAAAGCAGGGTTCTCAGACACCAGACCTGGTGAATATAGGCCAGTTAAGATGGCCTACAGGAAATGCTGTGGTGCCAGCCACAGTTCTGGCCATGCTTCCTTCCACTCAGGAACTGAGGCTGCTCTGAAGATCTATTTGAAAATTGGACCAGTCCTGTATCAGAAAGATAAAGAAGGAGAAAACGGTGAGGTTGCTCTTCCCTACTAGCATCCACTCAAGTTAAATCCCACCTCTTTGTGACCTGGAGAAGAACATAAACCTAATTCTCCATTCTTCTGTGGAAGGATTCTAATTACTTGAATAAATTACAGGGTGTTGGGGTTGGAACAGTTGCTCGTTCACTGCTGTGGGAGCTGTTGAACTCTGCATACCCTCTGCCCTTGCCAAGATGAAAGGTTTTCCAATCTGGTACATCCTGTTTAGTCTTAAAATTTGGATCTTATATCTTATTTCTTCTCAGTGTTCTGAAGTGTAAAATACTGTACTGAGATTGGGAATTGATCCTGTCTGGGTTTCAGCCCCCACAATTCAGCTGTGAAGTTAACATCATTAAATGAAATGGTTCTTCTAGTCCACCAGGAAGTATTAGAGGGCTGTAGGTTAAGGAGCTTTTACAGTTATCTAGTGTTTAATTGAACAAGCTACAACATGTATCACTTAGGCAACTGTTGTCAGAGAAAGTGTTAGCATATGCTTTTACATCAAGGGTATGCAGAGTGCCATATGTATTTCATATTTAGTGTGGTAATAAATGTACAGCAGTATATTGAATTCTCATATTCATAAATGCAATTAGATGGAAGGTGTGTACTTTGTTTAATGCCCTTTACCAAGTGCTTCTTAAACAATCATTATTTAATACGCTGTAATTGCATCATATGTTTAAATTGAATGGTTCTTTGGTGCAAAGTGAAGTGACAGTAAACTCTGTCTCTGGGCTGAAGTGGTCCGTTAGTCACAGCAGCAGTGGGGAAGAACTTTGCTGAAAAACTCTGTGGGACTTGCAGAGCAACTGTGGCATCCTCTCAACTCTCACCTGTGGACTTCTTCCTGGTGCTTTCCAAACAACAGAGAGTCACCATCCAGAGGTAATGGGTTAACACAAATCCTGCTGAATCCATACTTAACTCACCTGCCTTTGGGTGAGTCTGAGCTCTAGGGTCAGTTCTAGGAAAAAGTGACTGACTTCGACTCTGTTGTTTATTCTTTTAATTTTGCATCACAGCATTGCTCACTGTCAGCCTAGTTCCGTCCCAGAAGAGATCTAGTGGTCCCCTTTCAATGCCTTTCATTGCTTTAGGGTGGGACTAGATTACTTGCAGCAAAGTGTCTATTCACTTTTCAGAAACATATTCAGATTTCTCAACAAACAACACTGATGCCCATTCAAAACAGGGAGCCACAGAGGAACACACAAGCTACAGAGCACAGCATCACATCTGGAATATTACTTAAACTACTCACATGACCACAGGAATAGCTGGAATCTCTCTGACTTCAGTACTTGCTGTTTTGATTTGTTATAGAGTTAATCCAGCCAGGAAACAGAAAGAAAGCCACATGACATGGGTAACCAACTGACCATGACACAGCTGAAGTGATCAGTTCTGCAGCTGAATGCATTAACTGAAATTTCAAAGTGTTACCCAGAAAAAAAAGAGAGGGGAAAAAAAAAAAAAAAAAGCCAAAATCTCAGTCAAACTGAAATTAGCTGTTGAATTTAGAAGAAAACCTGCATTTTTTTTTTCAAAATTTTCATTCATCACTAGTCACAAGTTTTGTCACAGATTCAGTGACAAAAGTGCCACCCTAATCATGATATTTAAACTAGTCGCAGGACACAGATGACTCAGATGCAGTTCAAAGAACCTCTTGTTTCTGTGAGACCAAGGCCAGTAGCATTCACATAGTTTTTCTCATGTGAGAAATGTTAAGACACAGCAAACTGAGTCATTGAGGGCAGATCTCTGAATGTCAACTCAGTGCTCAGCAGCAATCAAATGAAAAATACTGCTGTTAAGAGAGTAGTCTGGAATAAAATAACAACCATAATTAGGACACATTCTAACTTGAAAACTCCTATTGGTCCCATCTCAGTTATGTCAAAGCCTGAGTGCTGGAAGGACGTATGGAGCACACTTAAGAAAATCATCCATAGAGAGACTAAATAAACTATAATTTGGGGAGGTGGCAGTAGGAAAGGTATAATCAAAAAGGGGTATACAGTAACAGCTACAGCAGGAAGCACTGCCTGGAGGAGGAACTTGACATCACATGAGAGCAAGGGGACAGCTTCCAAGATAGTCAGGCAGAGGTACAGGATATGCCAGAAGAAGGACTTCTTCCACATGACAGTTTTCCCACTTTTTTTTTTTTAATTTGTGGAATTTTCCTCCATCAGATATTGTGGAATTCAAAGTCTAAATAGAAAAAAAAGGCCATTATGGATTATGAAACATAACAAAGCAACTACAATCTCCAGCTCAGGACCTCCCTAAAGCACTGATGGACAGAGCTGCAGAGAAGGAAAGAAATAAAAGAAGACATATACTTGAATGCCCACTATGTTTCTTGCTCATTTTCCCTAGGTGCCCAGTACTTACCACTGGTAAAATCAAGATGGTGAGCTAAAAGAACCTCTCCTCTGATCCACTATTGACTATCCTTTAGTTCTTAGGAAAGTCTTAAGGAGAAAAAGCTTTTCTTTGGAGATGTCCTACAACACTTCAAGACAAAACAGCTCAGTGCTAGTCCCTGGTCATCCCAACACTTGCCACAAGTGTGCAAGACTTCACAGGTATAAGTAGGTCCATTAGATTGACTGAGACTACTCAAGTGCATAAAATCAGGCATGTGCAAAAACACTTCCAGGTGCAGGGACTTTAAAACGCGCTCACTGTGGCCCCAGCTCCACAAAGCACTTAAGCATGTGCTTAAGGCCCCCTGCTGAAGAACTTCAGTGTGTTTGACCAAGCAGGCACGGACTTGTGGCAGAGCTAAACCAGTGATTTACAAACATGTAGAGAACAAATGATAAAATCATGGCATACTTGTTTAAACCCTGATTAAATAAATCATCATCATCAAGAGTATGGTGCACAGCTTGCACACTGCAGTTGCAGGTTTATGAACTCTACAAACATGATGAGAGAAGAGTCAAAATTCTTCTAATAAAGATACTCATTTCTGATCTTTCCTTTCACCAGGCTCACTAATTGGACAGAAATTGCCTTATTTGTGGGCATCAATTTATCATAGTCATGATTGTATGCAGCTATGGTTTTGCTTCTTAAAATCTCTTCCAGAGCAATAGGATTAGGTGAGACTGTCATTAGAGTATTCTGATAAATAACAAGAAAAACCTTTAAAACTCGCTGACTGCAGAACAGAGACACTTAAAACAGAATGTAGTGTTTAGCCCCAGGCCTTGGCAACAATTGAAACAAAATGTTTTGAAACAAAGCAAATTGGCATTTTGCTGACTTTTAATGTACTGTCTTTCCAAGCAAGACACCTGGTTCAACTACACAAAACATCTATTCAGAATTATAGTCTGAGCTTTTGTTATGCAAAAGGTAAATGAGGGCAACATGAACTCTATGAGAGAGTCAGGTTTGGGTTTTTTTTCTTCTTTTTCCCTAGGGTAATCTCTCAAGAAGATACTGATTGCTGACAGGAAACCAGGAGTCTTTTGAGGATGTGTTGTTTTCTTTTTTTGGGGGGTAAGGGGAGACAGTCCAGTGGAAACAAGATATGCGGTGCAATAAAATACACTAGCTGCATTAAGCAAAATAAATGTTGCTACATTTGAATATCAGATTTTATAAAAATGGCACATGTGTAAGTGCACATGTGTGTGCATGCAGGGGCATACAGGTATATATGAACATGGGATATGCATGTATAAGAGTCTAAAAAGGTATGTGTCATGGCATCGTTCATGTATTACCTTAACTTTGATGCTTTAAAAGGCATTTTATGAGATCCTGCTGGATGGTGAGTCATTTGTGTGTTTCCTTGCATGTCTGTTGTCTTGGGATTTTAATGAATTCAAATCATTTGAATCTGATGGCTTATCAAGTTTATTAACCATACAGGTGGACCCAAGTCCAGACTAATGGACACTTCCAGCCCAGCATTGGTATTTACACTTATGGGAGGGTATAGAGTCAATAAAATCTTTGCCTTGTCATTCAGAACACATCTTTCATATTGAATTTCATTTGAAGGTCAAAAAATTTTATATTTCAGTGTTGAATCTCAGTCATGATGATTAGAAGCCCAAAGAGCTTGATGAGTTTGACACTCACTCCTCAAACTCCTTGAGCTTTCACGCAACAGCAAAGCAGCTTGAAGCTCTCTGTCAAAGCAGGGTGATCTGTCAAAGTACCAACATTACAAACAACCCCCTTTGTTTGCTCATCAAGCCTCACACCTCTAAACAAAGTGCACATAAAGCCCTCCATAGCTGATGCAGCCCATGTTCAGGCTTTCTAGTGGTCACAGGAGAGCTGGATAAATATGACATGTTTAACTGCAGCGGGTTGATCACTGCAGTATGCAGAGTTCACTTTGCTACTCATGGGCAGAGCCTCTCAGTGAACAACAGCTAGAAAAAGGTCGCTTGGGAATATATCAATGAAGAGTATTATCAGAGCTGCTGAATAAAAAATTCTCAAGAAAGACAAAAGACTTGCCTTTGACTAATTTCTCTTTTTGAAAAAGCTACTGAAAAAAAACAGGAGCTGTCTAAATGTCTCCCTTTTTACTTTCAAAAGAAAATGGAGGGGGAGTGGGGATGAGGTTCTCTTTAAATGCACTTTTCATTTTGTAATCCAAATAAGCAATGTTTTAAAAAGCTGACATAAAAATGAAAAAAATATTTGAAAGTTGTTGAACGAAACCTGTTGGGATTTTTTTTTGTCTCAAAAATGTACATGATATTGTAAGTATTTGTCCCAACATCAATGGATTTTTTTTGTTTGTTTTACTGATTCAAGATAGTCAAATATTCAAAATCTTGAAAATTTCCCATGGGACACAAAAAACCCCATATACTACCCAGCTCTACTAGAAATCACTACATGTAAAAACAATCCTGACTTTATGCCTGAACATTTTTTTTTTGAATGGTGAGCATGAAGGAGGTAAACACTACTGTCGGTGGGTACTTCAGGAAAATCAGATCTTTGCTGGAGTACATGGGTGGCAGATAAAGCTGGCTGCAGGATGACAGGTCATGTGGGTTTGGTGACATTATTCCATTCAAATAGTTATTTCTTAAGGCAGAAAGTTGTCTTCACTGGTGTCAGCCACTAAAATTATTACTTAGTTACAATCATGACAGTACTGCAAAGGGTTCCCATGGCAAGGTAGGACTGCTGCATTTCCAAAGGGTTGGGTGAAAAAGGGATGGGAATAGGGTGAGTAGCCCACACATCAAAACCAGTACTTCAGCCCAGCTGCCCTAAAGATTGGTGGTTCCTGCCTGCCCTGGGCATTTATCCTCCCATTTCTCTCTTTCCAAAGCTCCTCCAGCCCCATGCCTGCCTGAAGGCTTCTCAAGCATTCTTCCACATCTTTCACCCTTACCTCCAGTGTCACACAGGGGAAGCCCCTGCCCTGTCCCAGCAGAGCCTCCAGCCCTCTGTGACTTTTCTTCTTCAAAGCCACCCAAGCCTCCCTTCCCACCAGCACCTCCACCCCAAACTCCTGTCCCATGGCCCAAGCTCCCTTCCCTGACTCCTTGCTCTAAACCCTCTTCCCCCATCTCCCTGTACCAACTTGTACAGGAACCTACCTCCCCAGCTCTAAACCTTCCCCATCCTTGAAGTTTCTTCTGTCTCCCATCTGGCCTCAAATGCAGCAGATGATTAAAATTAATATAATTAATCCCATTCTCTCTGTGCTAACTGAGACAAGTGCCGGCTCTAATTCATTCTTCTGCCCCTTGATGTAATAAACTCTTGGCCCTCAGCCCACACCCTCTTCCACTGGAAGGCTTTTCTCCTTTTGGCCCCTTTTCCTGTTCCATGGTCCCACTAGACACCCTTGGGACCCATGACATGCACAAGGTTCAGTCTCATCCACTGGGCCACAGGCTTCTGTCAGCCCTGGGGCTGCCTTGGCTGGCCAAACCTGCCACCTTGCTTCCTCATGGAGACAACTGAGCTCCTGTCAGAGATTTCCAAAATTCAGACAAGAGCTGCAGTTCAAACTCCACTTGGATCAAGCCTGGAGGAACTAAAAAGCGGACACGTCTGGGAAAAAAGGAGCTTTATGGTAATTCTTCAGCAAGCAACCAGACTTATAGGATGGGAGCTGATTTTCTAGAGGCTTGAAAGGGGCTGGGGAGTCCAATATCCATAGGTAACAACAAGTGTGAACACAGCAATAAGAGGGTGAGACTAGTTCTAATCTGCCTGGTCAGACCCACATCTCAAACCAGATGGATGCTGTCCAGGACAACAAATTACAACATATTCTTCACTTTGACTCACTGCCTAGGGTGAGGGTTCCTTTGGGCGTGTGTGGAAAGGAAGCACTTCTCCAAAGCACTCTGATGGCAGGGGTGGTTGGCTGGGGTAGGTGGCCTGAGGGACTAAGCAGCATCCTCAGCCCTTCCATCAGAGTCCTTCCTTTTCAGTTTTGTTAATGCACCATCTCCAACACTGTATGGGCATCAGAACCACAAATTCTGACCTGGGCATCTCAGAGATCTGACAAGAACATTGAGAGGGCAGGTTTGGAAATGACAGAAGAGAATTAAACATAATAAAGACCAGGAGAGACGTGAATGCTCCAAATATTAACAAACAAAAATGAGAAACCTTGCTGTCCTCACCCAAAGCAGAGCAAATGGGCACAGAGCGTTGAAACCAGGTTTCCACTGAGTGAGCAAAGATGGGATTACAATGTACAATGGTCAAACGGGGACACCAGAAAGCCATGACCGTGGTGCCCCCTTCTCAGGTGTCTTGCAGGGCCATGTCCCTGTTAGAAGGGATGAGGATGGGCTGCTTGCAAACCTTGGGCAAGCCATCTCAGACCTTTGGGCTCAGTTTATTGTTTGGTAAAAAGAAGGAGATAATATCTGCCTCACAGTGGAGCTATGAGGCTTATTAACATTTTGTCTAGTGCTTTGAGATCCACCAAGTGAAAGTCCTTTATGACTATTTTATTGTTGTTGTACAGAGATCAAAGTAAGAGCTCTAATCTAATGCCATCCCTTTTATGTTTATACCACCCACTTGTATCCAGAAATCAGCCTGACTGCAGAGTCTCTCTTCAGTCTCTTGGTCTTTCAAGGCTGTGAGCGTTTGTTTGTTGGTGAGGTTTTCCAGGGTAACTGGCTGCTAGCCGGTCGTAGTCTGAATCTTGTAAAAGAATGAGGGCAGACACAAAATTACATCATTATTTATCAGGGCTGGAAGCAAACCACTGAGCGCAGTATTTTCTCTAGTTAAGTGTTATGTTAAATAAATAGGTGTGTCAGGCCAAAAATGTATAGTACCAAGGCAGATGTTCAATCTTTGGTCCTTTTATTATGCATGGGGGATGTTCTTCTAAGTACTGATATATATACAGATATACATGTGTATTTTTAAGCCACAGAGGTCTGCAAGTCAGAGGACTGTTCTGTCAGAAGACAGCAAATAGGTAATTCATGGATTTTCCTTACCCTCTTTGAAGGAGCTACTGTCAGAGTGTGATCTAATCCTAGAGACATTTTTTTTTTCCTGTAAGAGAAAGCTACTGCTGGGAATCTCAATTTATTAAGTGTATGTACTTGTTTCTTCTTGGACATCAATTTTACAAAGTGCTGTAATGTGCGAACTGTACACAGAGGGTCCAAGACGTTGAAGGGTGACAGTAAGTGCTCTGTTGACAGGAGACTGTGTGGTCCAATTATTACTAGGGAAAAAAAGAAAAAGAAAAATAAAGAGTATGCAACTTCATGTCCAAACCTGAATGAAAAGGAGGAAAAACACGAGCTCTATAGAACAAGCAATACCTCCATTCTTGGAAGAAGACCAAACCCCATGGCAGATATGTTTATTTTAATACTTTTATTGTGTTATATATTACTGTAAAACCTGTTCATCTGAAGTTTAGTACCAGAAGGTACAGCTCCCACAAGCAACCTAATTCTCCACTTGTGCAGCAATTCACATCTGCCTGGGTATGAAATGTAATGCTGTCTGGGTAATGGAGTTCTCTGTTTAATGACTGAGCTGAAAAGGGGGAACAATACGGATTTAAGAAAATAAGTTGTCCCCCAGTGGAAAAGTCTTGATTCTTGGTAAATCAGAGAGCAGCATGTTTTATTTTGGATTGCTTTCAATTCTATGGAATCAAAACTAAATGTTTGGGGTGGAGGGGATGTTTTGTTTCAGGTTGCTTGCATTTTGTAGTAGGAAACAAAGGAAAACCAAACTGTTAAAACAACAACAAAAAGATTTTTTTAAATGAACAAGTAATCAAGATTAAAACTTAGGAGTTTCACTTCAGAACTGCTGAAAAAAGGCATTTTGATGCTCTGGAAATGACTCTTTTGCTATTTTTTACCTCACCTAAAACTAATCACTGAATTCAGCTCAAATTTGCAAAGTTTCTGACTGCCCAAGCCTGTGGCTTTTACTCATTTTTATTTGACAGAGCAAGTAAGAGCATGTGTTTAGGAACTTTTTATAAATAGAGAACTCAAATAATTCACAACTGTGGGATTTGTCATGGAGCAATTCCACAGCCTTCTCTGTCAGCCAGCCAAGGCTCTACTTCATGAAAAAGTGAAAATGTGCATGTGTCCCAGTGAAAAATAATGACAGTCTGAGGAACGCAGGCATATCCCATGAAAATACATGGGCAATCAAATCTTGCATTTTCCGTTAGACGAGTAAGGGTTAGGAATTTTTAAAAAATATTTGTGAAATTCAAATAAAAAGGTGCGCAGTAGATGAACTGGAACTACAGGGGCACTTCAATGAGACACCAGCACTAAAGCAGGTGTGAAATGGGATGCAATTACAGAGAGAGATTTTGCAACACGGGTTACTTTCAAATGATTACCTATCTACTTTTAGTACCCCTGTTAGCTGCTGTACGGGTCTATATTTATCTATTCATATAGGTAAATATATTTTTATATATACTCTACTCAACAATGCAAATATTTGGTTTTAACCATTCATTTCTTGTCCTTCTACTGCAAGAAAACCCAAATCTATATAACTGTCAGCTCTAAACCCTTGACCTTGAAGGATTCCTCTGAGTACATTTTTGAACTAGCATTCAACATCAGTAAATCTTGCACTAATACTCTTAGCGACTCATAGCCTTTATCTGTCTTTTTAGGGTCAGACTTTCCAAAGTCCTGAGTGTTTGCCTACCTCTCCCCCCCAACAAGGCCTTCCCCTGACTTCAAAGGCATGAGAGACAGGCCAATACAAATTGGTCTCGAAAACCCTACCCGCATCTATTTGGCTGTTCTCCTCAGCCCCTTCGAGCACCTCTTGTTACCCTGGGCTGCAGCACACTAAATGAGAAAAACTATGCATTGCTCCCCTGATGTGTGGACAGCATTTCAGCAAGTTGTTGGTTAGAATGACAGTAATTTTTGAAGATGATTGTGGGATTACATCACAGAAACTACTCTCCTCTGGGGCAGCTGGCACTGCTGCATTATTATAGGTGAGAAATTATCTTTTTTAGGTTGTTCCTGAAGTAAGTAGTCAAATAGATTTATCAGAAGGCTGTGTCCTGGGCCTGCATTGTCTGTAACAGGAATACAAGCTCATTTTTATTGCAGTTTAGCAATGGAGTTTGATATTTTTGTCTTTTTTTCCCAGGGTGGCTTTCTTATGTGCAAAAAATGCCTCATTATGGCAAAACAAACCAGCACCTTCCTTAAAATCCCACCCCCTCTCCTGGGGTGTTTGCCTCATCCAACTCTTTGGAGATCAGTGTGACTCATGTCATACCTCATCTTTTTTTTCCTTTCCCTCTCATTTTCAGTGCTTGCAGAGAGAGGAAAATGTTTGTGAATTAGTGCGGGGTGACAGCAGGGTGAGAAGGAGCTTGTGGAAAGCTGATAGTGCCATGGCATTTCCTATCCTAGGGGCAGGGACACATGCCCAGCATTAACATACACTTAAAGCCAGCACCAAAGCATTGACTAAGCCTGTAGCCAGTATTCACCAAAATTTACCTGTGCAAGGGGCAGGTGACAGCCTGGGAATATATTTGGCTTGAATTTTGCCTATGTCCCTGCTCTCTGAAGTCCCCGCTGTGGTGGGCTCCTGCAGTTCATGCTCCTAGACTGACAGTCAGCCTTCTTACAGCAGATGTGAGGAGCCAGCAGCATCTTCCTAGATAAGAAGGCCTAGTCTGTGTCTGCTTACTGCCACACGCCCTGAGTAGCTTTTGTGAGAAGACACTTAGGTCTGGCCCCTCTCGAAAGCAGTCCACTTCCACCATGGATAGTGCTTCAGAAGTGCATTGGGAGGTTCTTATGTGTCTTCTTGATGGCTAGAAGTCAGTTTCCTGCAGTGCAGGTGGCAGCTTGAACCACAGCTCCTGGCTGTGTGTATGCTCTTGGCCCACTGCAAAGGCACAGCAAACCACCAGGAAGAACATGAAGGAAGTTCTGTCCTATCCAAACAAGTGTCCTAATCACAGGCACCGGGCTATGGGGACACTTTCTACCTTACCTTCATTGCAGACCTTCTCTACTTGTGATAAGAAAATGTATCCCCAATTTCACTTTCTGGGGAATCATCCCTGCTTAGCAAACAAAATGCCATCTGCACTCCTGTTCAGCATCAATCCATCCTTGCCCATATGCTGACCTGCAGACACAGTGCTGCACCTACCAGCTGCATACTATTTCTCTCCTTGTGTATACACGAGCAGGATCTCAAGGGACTTCAACACAGTTTTAAGACATACAGATTTTTTACAGCTCTTGAATGTAATTTTACAGAGGATCTTAATTTAGGTTCCAAGAAAGTACCCTCTTGATGGTATTAATTTGCTATACTCAGTGCCCCTGAGAAAGCTTGTTTTCATGTGCAGCAGCAACCCATCACATTAGTGATTGCATCGCAGGGTAAGCATCTGGGTTCCCTTCCATTCGCTTACCAGTTACTGATAGAAATTCCCTATGTACTTTATGTTGTTCTGCTATTCCTGCAAGCTGATAAACTCTGCTCACTTGGAGATTGGGATGTGTGTTCATACATGTCTCTGTGTCTTTGTACCTCTGAAAATCTCTTCTATGACAGCGGTGCTTTTCTTCATGATGCACAATTTCCTTTGCAAAATAAACACCCAGGCTGCTCTCCAGCCACTCATCCACAGTCTGTAGTGCTGCATGGGGTTACTGTGGCCAAAGTGTAGGATCTGCAGCCCAGCAGAGAGGGACCTGGGAGTGCTGGCTCACAGCCGGCTGAACATGAGCCAGCAATGTGCTCAGGTGTCACAGAATGCAAATGGCATCCTGGCCTGTGTTGGGAACAGTGTGGCCAGCAGGACTAGGGATGTAATTCTGCCCCTGGACTCGGCACTGGTGAGGCCTCACCTCAAGTACTGTGTGCAGTTCTGGGCCCCTCACTTCAAGAAGGATATTGAGGTGCTGGAGTGGGTCCAGAGGAGAGTGATGAGGCTGGGGAAGGGACTGGAGGGAAAGTCTGATGAGGAGAGTCTGAGGGAGCTGGGGTTGTTCAGCTACCTGAAGGGAAGTTGTAGTCAGGTGGGGATCGGGTTCTTCTCCCAGGCAACTTGTGACAGGACAAGAGGGCATGGCCTGAAGCTGCACGAGGGGAGGTTTAGGTTGGATCTTAGGAAGCACTTCCTCACAGAGAGGGTGATAGAACACTGGAACGGACTGTCCAGGGAGGTGGTGGAGTCACCATCCCTGGAGGTGTTGAAGGAAAGATTGGATGCTGCACTTAGTGGCATGATTTAGCTGATGCCGTGGTGTTAGGTCATAAGCTGGACTTGACGATCTTAGAGGTCTTTTCCAGCCTTGATAATTCTGTGATTCTGTGATCCTACGCTTGGTGTTATTAAACCTCATAGTATTGGCCTCAGCCCATCAACTCAGCCCTATGAAGGCCAAACCCTTTGTGCTTCCCTACCCTTGCTGAGGGATAGATAACAGCATACCAGTGGACTTTGTCTTTCCAGGTTGCACCCTGTCCTGCTGGTGTGGCTCAGCAGTATCAGTGGAGTTAGGCTACCCCTGCAACTGGCCTGATGTGGTGATTTTCCAAGGCTCAGTATTTATGAGTTAATTCTGAAAGGCCAGGCCCTCAAGAGAGTGAAATCCAAGTAAGATCTGCAGCTGTTAATCACAGCTAAGATAGTATTATGAATCAGTTGATGTTTGCATCATGTATTTCTTGGGATTGTCAGCTGCTCCCAGTGAGAGACTGTGAAGACTCCTGCCCATCACCATCTGTAGAGATGCTACGGATTTGGGTTACTGGTGGGATGCAGGACCTAAAATCTATCATGACTGAACCAAAGTAAACACTCACAAAATGCATATAGGATAAATGTAGTTGCTTTTTTGCCTTGTACAGTTAGACACGTGATGTCTATATTTTCCATTTTACTCTAAAAATAGAATTAAAAGCCAAGTTTTCCCATCCATTATTAGCTCCATAAACTAGATTTACATTAGTGTGAATATGTCAGAATCATATGGAATTATAATTCTACACCAAATTAAGCAAAGACATTAATAGGTAGATTGTAATAGTAAATATATAGCAATCATAGAGAAGAGAATCATAGAGAAATAGATTCAAAACCTGAGCTTTAGTCGCAGGCTCACACTCATAACTTTCTTTACCTTAGTTTTATTCCACTCAGCTTTAAGATAATGGAAGAGTTGAAATGCAAATATTAGAGTTAAATCCTGACTTTGCAATAACTCACAGCATCCGGTCCCCAGTTCCTTCCTGGATTGATCTCTTCATCATTCTCCAAGCATTATGCTGATGATTTGCAGGGCCACTGCTATTTGACTACATTACCCATTTATCATCTCCACACTTCAGCATGCTCATTTTTCTTAATTTAACCAGTGAATGAAGTAATCCTAAATCACAATATGTAAATGAGAGAAAGTGTTTAACGGAATCTAAGAAAAATGTTAGACTCCTCCCTGGGAAAACAAAATAATTTTCTTTATTTCCAGTCTCAAGTTGGTCACATACTTTCTCACACTGAGCAAATCTCCCTTCTTAGGTTTACAGTTTCCACATTGTGCAACCAAGTTTTCTCTGACTCATCTGCACAAATCAGTCATTTTTGGATTTAGATCCCATTTTTGCAGATGAAATTGCAGGGAAGAAACATCTATGTGCTAGAAATAGTCATCTCAGCCTTTTTCTGGTCAATTAATCCCCACAGATGGTCAGGCTAGTTTTGCCTGCAGTAGATATGTTATGCACATTCACAGTCCTGAATTTCTCCACATATATTCTTCTCTCTGTTCCCACCAAGCCCTGCAGTAGGGTGTTCCCCAGTACTGTGTAAGGACCCACCACTGTCTGCCACTGTCTGCCTTGCACCTGCCTCCCATCAAACTTACCTGGTGACTCCTAGCACCTGTATGCATCATGGTCTCTGCTGCACTAAAGGGTCCTAAACTAGCCACTCATTCTTAGCACAGAAGCTCTTTGCACATGCTTGATGATCCTTGCTACCCTCCTGCGCATCCTTTCTTGTCCCAGCATGGCCTTTCTTAAGAGGGGCAGCAGGAGTGCACACAGTATTCAAAAAAGGACACAACAGGATTTTATACTAGGTAGTAGTGATAGTGGTTTGGTCCTCCCTTATTCCTGGGCACAGAGCTGATATTTCCATAGCACTGTTTCCCCAGGACTCCATTCCTAGATGCTCACAGGTGACTCTGAGCCCAGCACTGCAAATTGAACATTCAGAACTTTTCAGTTCTGGGGTGACATCACTTTTCAGTCTTGAAATTCATCTGCCATTCTTATCTTCAGCTTAATTTCTTTCTACAAAGTATGAATGAGTTCCTGCATCTTAGGGTGCAGCAGTATTCACCATCATGATGCTCATAAACATCTTTAGAAACAGGCTGGTAATAATGCATCATAGTACTATAATGAATCCCTTCTACTGCCTAACATCAAATGCAAAGAAGTATACTACTTTCAAAGCCAGAATTTAAAAGAAACCTCACCAATGACCATTTGAGAACTGTTGAAGAAAAGCAAACAATTAAAAACAATTGATGCCATCCCAGCTCTTTGCCTGTGAACAAAGCAAATTATCCACAGCACACCATTTTCTTATGCTTTGAAAATGCCTGCACAGGAAAAAAAATAACTCTAGAATTCTCAGGCTCATTAGATAATGTTGAAGAAAGGGTATAATTGTGTTACTATCTTTGAAATATTTTTCACATCTTTCTCTTTCATATGAATTTTTTAAATCTATATTTTAAAAGTCATCATTTTTCAAATTTTGGAATCTTTCTGTTACCTTTATATCCAGCAAGGGGGAAAAGAATGATACATTTTAAACTGCAAGTGACAGTTTTTTCCTCTACAGAAAATCACTAATAGTTATGTCAAAACTACACATTCAAAAAATTCTCATTAGGCATCATGGAATGAAGGTGTAGAAGAATTGAAAGCAATTTAGGTCACTCATGAGCAAAAATAGGCCAAAGTTATTGCTCACAAAATGTGCACAAGGTGATAGATGAGATAAAGATCAAGACTAGGAGTTTTTCAAAGCAATAATATCAGATATTCCTCAACAGAAGGACAAAGTTCACTGTGTGAGGAAATTGGAGCTCCCTTTTGCTAAGTAAAATGGAGAAGATGCATCAAAATAGTCAACTGCAAAAGTGTTTCATAGTCTATTGACTTTGGAGATAAATGTGGGATATTACCTCTTTCTCACAAAGATATATGTGCAGCCAAGAAACTGGCTCCTGTGCTATTACAACCAAATGAAAGATAAATAGCAATTAACAGAGATGAACATGCCACTTACAAATCAGGACTTTCAAAGCTAGAGCAAATATTTTCCTTGAAACAGGGGAAAAATTAGCATAAAATTTTACTTCAAACAAGTAAACCTGCTCTTGAAATCTTACCCTGCTGGGTTCAAACCCACGTCTAAAGCACAGTGAGCAGGATGGGGAGCTATGCCAGGCACACACTGGACTCAGGTTTTGCCCAGCTTGCCCCTCACAAGCCCAGACAGCTGGCCTGCAGCATCATGGCTGCTGTCAGGAAGAGGGGGCACACCATGTCCCAAGATGGGAAGGTGTTTATAAAAAAAGCAGGAGCCAAAACTGTCCAAACAAGGGTTCGCAGCAGGAATGCCTCAGAGGGAAAAGCAGAGAAGCACCATGGTCACAACATGAGACCTGAAGCTGGGGGGCAGAGAAGCACAGCAAAGGGAGTGCTGGTCATTAGGAAAGCCTGGCATGATAATGGAGGCACATCAAGAAACCCCAAAGTTCAACTGTGCAATAAGTCAGACTGGGAAGAGAAAAGATTGAGATGAAAGGGGAAGGGATGGGCCTACAAGCACGCCTGCCTGAATCCACACACATAATGAGAATTTATTAAAGCCTGGGAAACATTTCTGGTGAAAGATATCATATCTGCCCCTCTTTCCTTATCTCCAAGTTTTTCCTTATCTCCAAAGTTTTCTTAGCCAGGTTTGGCTGGCTGATTTAAGCCTTCTTTTCTCTTCTTTTCTCTTCTTTCCCTTTTCTTTCCCTCTTCTTCTCTCTCTTTTTTTTTTTTCTTATTTTTTTGACTGAGGCACTAAGCTCCAAGAGATGTTAATTTACAGTCACTGAGGAAAATCCTGAAGGGAGAACAAAAGCATCCAAACTTTTCCCAGGGTGGACAGGCAATGGCCAGAGAAGCATCACTTGGTCACGATGGGGGAGGGAAAGCTACTGGGCCTGTTGTGGGCAACCACAGAAAGATGGGAGCAGCAGTTCAAGAGAGCAAGTAATAGCATGTGCCACAATGATGAAACATGGCTGAACATGGCCTCTAGTTAGGGCCAGATCCTTGCCCTTCTTTCCTAAAGTCAGCAAAGTTTAGACAGCATTACAGCAAAGCCAAGTGGGGCTGAGAAATTGAGTTCAGTATCATCCAGTTTTAACCACCCCAAATGCCTGCAAAGTGTACACAAGGTTAAACAAAATTTACCGTAACTCATATCTTTAAGTGACTCCAAACTTGGCCTCCCACACAGGAAACAGCTTGGAGCAGGTGGTCAGTGAAGCCTGCAGATCACGGCTGGCTCCACTCAGGGTACTTGTGGGTTACTGACTCACTGCCGAATTATGAGCCCAAACAAAAGGCTTTAAGATAAACTCAAAGTCAAGAAATTGAAGAAGACAAGGTGAAGGAAATAATGATCCCAGCTTGCACCCTAAATGCATGTGGTGGATGAGAAGTTGGTAATAAGCAAATTAAAGCAAGGGGCTGTTGTACTGGGTTGCTCCTCCTACTTGACAGAGTACCTGAAGGAGAAATCATGGGAGTGTGACAAGAAATGGCAGGTGAGGGAAAAGCTGTTCTCAATGCATCATGCTGCTTCTTGCCTGATAGTAAAAAAAAACCCAACAACCCTGTATTTTAGAGGATATTCCAACCATCTCATTGGGCTGAAAATGTTTGCCTGAACATATTAAAAACACTGAATTTCTTACCAAATAATTACTCCTAGATTCAAGTGTTGTGAATAGTGCCAGAAAATATTCCTAATGCCAATATTTAATTTTTATTTTCTCTGCCACTTTTCAGACATAAAAAGCTCACAACTGTGGGAGGAAATCCTACCAAACTGGAAAAAGTTTGCTGCTCATTTATCAGCCTTGTCACATGCTGAAGTTTTATGGATTACTTTCAAGGTACTCAATATTATTAAATTAGATGCTTTTAATTTAGATACCGTTAAAAATTACAGACATGAGGGTAAAGGAGAAAAAGTTGGTTATAGATAACAGTATGGCTTTAACCTCTCCTGTGCTCTGGTTTTGCTGTGAGTGCTGTGCAGTGGGTGATTATAAGCAGCTCACTGTGCAGTGACAACAGTTTTGCATAGTGACTCCTAGCCCTGAAATTTTCACGCTGCCCTCCACATCTATAAAATGCACTGTATGATGTCAGAATTTGGTGGCTTATCTGGCAGCTGAAGGGACTCCACTCAAGTATGTACTCTTAGGCTGGTTCATGACCCTCTCTGGAAGGGAGAAAGAGCAAGCAAGCTTGCAGGGAGCAGAGGCAGAGGAGAAAATGATCACAGCAACATTATGTATTTATTTACTTCATTATTTCTCCTAGGCACCCCTATGTGACAGGGTTTGTTGTGTCACTTAAGGCCCTCCCATTTTCTTTCCTGACTGCAAGGGCTGCTGTCACTCTAGAAGTCTGTTGCCAAAGGGGATGAGAAGGCATGGTCAGCTCCAGCTCCCGACTGGCAGTGACATTAATTCACTTTCTGTTTGCTCTATTGGCAGGTCTCTTTCCTCTCACCATCGCTCCTGGTGGTTTCTCAAAAACATTCATTTTATAACCTCCTGTTTATTTGGTGCCTAACCCCCTGCACCAACAGTGCTTTTAATTTCTGTTGAAAAAGAGGAAAAAACTGTTACATTTCCTAAAAGAGGAGATTTCATTCAGAGAGCGCAGATCACATCATGAGTTTGCTGTTGTAAACTACGTCTGTCTAGATGACTCACAGCAGTTGCCAGCAGACATACCTGTACAAACACACACCCTGAAGTATTATAAATTAGTCTAGTTGTCTAATGCACTCACTGAGTGCCTAATACTGCTGGTAAAATATGTGCTGGCATTGCTAGCACAGGAGGATGTTGTAAGGTCTGATCTGAAGCCAGTTTAACTCAATGAGCTTTAGATCTGGGTTTAGATGGTGAGGAATGCTCCAAAATAGCTCTCATACAGCAGAGGACATCAAACCACTGGGGCAATTATTTTCATGCTTCAGGTGGGGGTTTAAATATCTGGCAATACTCAGAGTTTGTATGGTTAGCTAACGATGCTTAGAGCCAGTACCATCCTTCACAGATTCCCTGATTTTGTGTTATAATTCTGGGCCAGGGGGTGTACCATAAACATCTGACAGTGTAGCAACACAGTTTAGAGGTGTGGGCTCTCATATGCATTTTTATACTAGGATGCTGTATGAGCTGAGGCATATCACAAAAACAACTGCATCTATGTTAGGAGCTTTTGCTGGTACTGAAGTTTTATGAAGAATTACTCCCCTCTACTACAAAGTTTCTGTGACAGAGCAGGACTACAGAATCATTTATTAAAACTAAAAATTTAGGAAGCCTAGTGCTGATCTGCACTATGGATTCCTTTCTGCCCTGTGTTATGGGGGTGAACAAAACAAGGCAAGAGCAGTATATTTCCAAATATTTATGTTTTGTGGTTCAGCTTCCTTCAGCTGGGTAATCTGTTTTAAGTCACAAAGATAAAATAATGCAGTTCTTCAAAAATCTCTTTTCTAATTTATTTGTGTATGCTACAATACAAGACAATTTCAAATGTCCTTTCTAAACTCCCCAATCACAAACTGTAAAAAACCCATCCATGTAATGCTTTCAAAGGACATTTCACATAACATACTCAAAAGTCTGTGTGCATCAGGAATTCAGTGGCCTTTTACATCTTATTGGAAATTAACTTGTTTGGGTTTTAGTTTCTCTATGTTAAAAAACAGCTCTGTGGCTGCTGCAAGTAGCTATCAGAGCTAGGAAATAGGGAGCAGAAAGATTTTGGGAATAGAAACTTCCACCCACAGGTATACCATTTTTCAAGGCATCCATTTGATTCTGTTTACCTGCCTGTGTTCCCTTAAGTTAGTGGAGATAGCTGTGTCTCTTAGAGAGGCAGGCTTGGTTGTGGTTACATGCCAGACATGAGCAGCCAGAGTAGCCCATAGAAGTTTGAATGAGCTTTCAAGCTTGCGCAGTGGATCAATTTTGCCACAGCAGTGTGAGGCTTGAGGATTAACTTCTTGACACTTCTGAAGTGCATTTCTGAGTTCTAAGGAGTTGTGTGTTGCCTGATAAGGCCAGCCCAACCCTGATACCCAGCTGAATGCTTTAATTGTGCAGAAGCTTCCCTTCATTCCACTGTAGCAGCTGTGATAAGGCTCCTCTTGCCTAATTTGTTCCTCTAACAGGGAGACATGTGGTTATCCCTGACAGCTTTGGCAGCTTTTCTGCAACCTCCTTCCAGAGGTAGGCACTTCCATCCTTTCACTGTCCAGGGAGCTGAGGTAATTAGCTGGGACTACAAATCTTGCTTTATACATCTGAAGTTGAGTGAAATTAAACCTTCACTGAGTGAATTCTGAGACTGTGGTGCCCTAAGTAGTTCCAGCATCAGGACCTTCAGCTTTTACTATATCTTTATTTCACTGCACTATCCAGATTGGAAACACATTACAAGGATTGTTTGGGGCATATGTTGGTGTCAGATCTGTTCTGTGAGTTTCTGAAATTTGGTATTCCCATGTTTGTAAGACAAGACAGCAGTTTCTGCATTAAGTTTTGGCTTTGATATTTTGATGCTGTCTCTGAAGCAGATGGGTATTCAGCTCCATATGTCACCCAGAGCTTTGTTTTGTAAACACCAGGAAAAAGAAAAGCAGCAACTTTTGTCAAATTTTAACCTGGTTCATTGGCCATCACGAAAAAGTGGATAGACGATTAAGTGTTGTACATGGGTCTGAACATAGAAACTAGAGCAATATAGCTTCCAAATATATCTGCTGTGTAAATGAGTAAAAACATTGATCTGAAATTTGTTTATTGAAAAAAAAATATTTTTAAATAATAAAATCTGCTGGGGGGGTTATGTCATTTTTGCCACATTGCTTACATCAAAGAGGTATTTAAGGACTGCATAACTGATGCATTCTCTTGGAGATGACCTCATTATCACTTCCTTCCATCATAGTTAAAAAAACCCCAACATATAAATAGGGGGTTTAAAGAGCTTTAAGTACAAAAGAATTTTCTGTTTCTGGGTCAGGAGAGAGAATTAATTATCCAAAATACATAGTTGTTAACACAAAAATCTCTCCAGCAAATTTTCCTGGCATAAAACTGAGTCTATCCCCCATTCAATATATTGCCACATAAAGTATGAATTATTTATTCCATCTTTAGCCAAAAAGACACCTATGGAGTTTTATATTTGGTCCTCCCAGCTCTCGCCTTCTTTTCCTGGCACACTGTTGTCCCGGATGCATGGCTGCCACACACAGCTGTACCTCCTGCCTCACCATGGGGACAGCTGCTCTCCCAGTCAGTCAACATCAGAAGTGTCACAATTCATGGTGAGATGGGTTTGGATGAATCTTCCCTGAATTTACCTTTCCTGATAGTGGGAGCTGGCTCCTGAGCCTGCCCAGCATCTGCACCATGGGTCCAAGAGAGAACTGGGAACAGCAGCCCTGGCAGACATCTCTGGCTCAGCCTTCCCTCTCGCCCATCAGTTCAGCATCAGCTAACAGAGACATCATGATCTCTTTGTGGGGCTGTGAGGCTCAGCAACACACATTCACACAGCATTCAGACCTTACCATGAGCCCACCAAGTGGCACCCAGTAATCACCCTTCCCCATGGAGATTGTCACAGAGGAGAACTAGAGGCCTTTAAAAGTTAGCTTTTAACCCTGCAATTTAAAAAGTGCATACATACCTATTTTAAAGCAGTACCTTTGGCAGGAACATAAGGTGGGTTCATCACATTTTGTTTCTTAAAGACTAGTAAAGGATTTTGCACACACCCGCACACCCGCAGACACGCACATGCGCACACAAGCAGAAGCATTTGTTTTAATCGTTAATCCAGACAAACTAAAGATTATGTTGTCGCATTAAAGGCTAATGTGATGAAAAGATCAAGGCATTTAATGAAGTGCAAAATTCATCCTTCTTATGAAAGTTGCTCTCTCCAGGGAAAGCTCCATACAGAAAATGTGGCTTTTTAATGAAAGTTATTTGTGTCTGTTTAATATTCTGGACCATGAGAAAAGATTTTTGTTGTTGTTTTGGCACATTAATAGTGTGGAGTGCTGCACCACTTCATTTTTTCTAACAACTTGAACTCTTTGGCAGACAGCCCCATGCAGGAGTGGATTACCTCTCTGCTTTAATGGGACAGTTCATTAGCAGTTTTGGTCATGTAATTGGGGAGGATAGTAGAAAAAACTTAAGAACTTCCTAGCTGCTGTACACTCAGTTCACCTCCAATCCAGTGCTGGGAACCTAGACCCACCACAGCCTCTGAGACACTCAGTTAATTGCTCTCTGTCTCAGAGAGAGTATTCCTGCCCTAGCTTCCTCCTTACAGAAGCTGAGTGCTGTCTAATGAATGTGGAGGAAGAATTAAAAAAATCACAATGCTGGGTGTGCAAAGATCAACTGTGTGAGTCTTTTCAAGTTGCGCTGTAAAGACAGAGTTAACGAAGTGCATGTAAAAGAGAAATCCCTCCAACACAGGCAGCTGCCTGTGCCCATCACTGCACAAGTATCATCATAAAAGCCTCTGAGGGAGCTCTGAGAGCAGGCTGTTTTGCAGGGATTGCTCTGCCTTACACTCATGTGCATCTTGAAATACTTAGATGCAGAAATTGAGTAAGCAGCTTCATACCACACAGTATTTTACTTTCAGTCAAGTATACCTATATTCCTACCTTCCTATAAGTTGCAGAGAGCTAAATTTGGAACTCTTTGTCAGAGGGATTTGGAGAAAAGAAATTCGTTACAGATTAATGCTTTCAATAGTTTCTACAGATTCAGCCTAAAACTAAAAATCACCTGTTTGCTTTTCCAAAGGTGTTTTTTCCCTTATAGCTGAGATTTACAACTGATTATATCCTTATAGTGAGTGACAGTAAAAAACTATTTATTTCCAGCAGTAAGAAATTATATTTTATATTACTCACAAGAGGCATAGTGTATTCTGTTCTTGGAAGTTCATATTCATCTGTGAGTTTTACAGGAATAAGGTTGTCAGGAGCACAGAACACTCCTGGCCCACTCACGAAGTCAGTGCAAACTGGGGATTTACTTGTAGTTATTGGAGTGTGATGACAGCTTGCTCTTAGGAAAACCTGAATTACAGGAGCTTGGACAACCTCATCACAATTGTCTGTAGAGGAAGGAATGCCGCAGTAGGATGATGATTATTTTTAAGTTCTCAAATGTTCCTAAACCTGGTATTTATGGAAGTGAGGGAGAAGTCTTTACCAAGCCATCCTCAAAATGTCTCAGAATAACCGGAGTTCCAGAAAAAGGTTCTATGGAATTGTGGTGTTACTTTTGCAAGCACTGGCTTGGGATGGACATCTCCCAATTAGGACTTCTCGGTCTCGGAATTACCTTTACCAGCAGATATGGTGGATGCTAAATGAAAGGAAGAGACACCTATAAAAATTTCCACATATGGAGATATAGTCGAATGCAGACTAGCTTTTGTGAGGAGGGCTCTGGCAGCACTGAAGATTAGACCATGTGCCTAGGTGTGAACAAAGACATAAGGATTGATCATGCCCAATGTAGAAGGCACATCTAGCGTAGGAATAGAATTAGAGCAGCTCAGAAAGAGTGATTTTTTAAAAAAATTTGGAAAAATGTCTTCTTTAAAATGGTGAAATTTTAGAATTCTAGAATAGTTCCAGTCTTCAAAACAAACACAGGACCCTTAAAAACAGGCTGCCCAGAGAGGTTGTGGAGTTTCCTTCTCTAGAGACTTTCAAGACTCACCTGGATGTGTTCCTGTGTGGCCTGCCCTAGGTGTTCCTGTGCTGGCAGGGGGTGTTGGACTCTATGATCTCCAGAGGTCCCTTCCAACCCCTACCATTCTATGATTCTGTGAAAATGAGTAGAACACTCTCCTGTCCTGTCCTAGCTAGAACAGAACTAATACTGTTCAGTGATTTTTCTTTTCAGATCAGTCTCTTCTAACTAACTGCACTTTTTGAAGTTAACAGCATATTTTCATAGACAGTGCCTGCTTCTAGAAGTGATAACACTTGATATTTAGAGTTACTAACAAGGACTGGTGTGCAGAAAGGCTCTTGCTTATAGTTGCTCCTGTGCAGACCAAGGTCTCTGCTAAATCTCATGAACCCTGTTGGGGATGCAAAAAATAAAGGGCTGCACCTGTGGGAAAGAACAGGTGACTCCAAACTGACCTACAAGATATTCCATCCCATATATGTCATATTCAGCATAGAGCTGAGGAATCACGAGGGTCACGCTCTCTTCTTCAGTGGCCAGCATCTGAGGAAGACTCTGTTCCTTCTGCTTTTAATATTGATCTGTGTGTTCCTGAATCCAGTTTCAGACTCCAGCTCCTGAATCCGGTTCCCATTTGCCACTAAGTCCAGTCTGGGACTCCCTCAGTGCCTGCTCTGCAGCATCAGTGATGATGGTAACATAATTGCCCTCAGGGGAGTTTGGTTTGATATTGGTTTTGTATATATGTCATTTTATTGTTATTATTTTCATTAAAGCTGTTTTAGTTTTCTTTTCCATCCATAAGTCTCTCTCTCTTATTCCCTTTCTCTTCTTGAGGAGGGGAGAAAGGTTAGTAGAGAGTGTCTGTCATTTCTCTAGAGACCTAACCCTTGGCATCGCCAAAGCAAATCTGCCTATTTAGTTACTACTACCACAAATGCATTGATTACTCATCTCAAGTGCTAGAGTAAATTGTTTTGACTCTTTCTGTACAAAACAGATATAAGAGATTACCATATTTCTGGCATTTTATCAGAAGATGGGTGACAACCCCATAGCTTAACTGAGAGGATCCAAATCACAGATGTTAGGCCAACAAAACTCCGGGGTTCTGGTGAAGGTTTTGTAAAGAAGGGCAGCAGCCTGTGGCCTGTTCTTGATATGCAAAAATAAATCTTTGATCGGAATCAAGCTTACAGTTTGATGGACAACACAGATATTATGCTTGCCTTAGAACACAAACACACAGATCCAGCAGTTGAAAAGGTTAAGATGAATACTCCTCTTTACAGCTGTGCTTTCTCTTCTAATGCATTCTGTACAAAACCTTTTCATATGTCTGACAAAGAAAACGCCTACTTTAAACGATTAGGGTGCTGTCCTCGGGGGAAGTTAAAGACATCCATAGTAACAAAATAAATAATGGAGTAAGAAATGGGTCACACTTTATTACAGCATTTCACGATAACACAGATCTTTTTTTGAAGTGTTAAACTGTGTCTTTTATTTAGTAAAGCCTACTAGCCAACACTGGCATTCAGCAATCTGCAATTTATTAGATGTGATCCTCTTTCATCAGCAGTCATTCTAAATAAAATTGCGGCTGTTTTTTATTTGCTGTAACTTGTTGTGTTTGCTAAGAATGATGATCTGGCAGGTGAAAGTGAACAGCAGAGAAAGCTGTTGGAGATTTTTCAAGCAGGGCAGTTGCATTGCTGAGAATGTTGTGGGGCAATGGCAAGCATGTGGATGGGCAGCAAGGACCCTGCATGTGCTGGAGGTCACATATGTTCCTGACATGTGGGCAGCATGACAGAGAACTCTTTCTAGCAGTGAGCTTTCCTCCTCAGTGCAAAACCTCCTTAAGTACCTGGGGAACCTGCCAGAGGACAACAATGAGTCTAGCACTGATTTTCTTAAGATCAGTTCATGAGGCAGGTACAAGGGAGGTTCAAAGTTAAGACAAAAACTGATACATTCAGGATTTTGCTGAACAGCTGAATTTCTCTCGAGATGTAAAAGCTGCTGCTGGGAGCAGGATAGAAGCTTAGTCTTCCTTAATCTATTTTTAATTAGCACCTCACTTTCTTGGAAATGGACTCTCTGGGATATGCCTTATGTAAGGGCAGAGCACCCACTGCAATATGCCTTAAAAACCACCTTAATGACCGCAGTTTAAAATTCTTCCCTCCCAGAAAGATTGCAGCCTGAGAATGAGCCTCATGACACTCAGCAGAGTTTGTTTACTCCTCATTTCAAGTTTTTAATTGCCCTGCTGAAAAGTTGAGCCTGACAAAGATACAGATACATCCTGCCTCATCTGTCTTTTCATCGGTGCTATCCCTGGAAGATCTTTCATGCAACTTTCTTAGTTTTCAAAAATCTACCCAGTCAGGCAGCTTCCTCCATCCTTTATGCTTTATGATGAGAATAAGGGGTATTATCTATTTTCTTCAAGTCTAAGAGGCAGAAGTTGAACAATAAGTAAGTGGTGCATTTATGTCCCATCCCAATCTAGCTGCAGTGTGAGTGGGGCAGCAACAGTGGCATGTGTTTTGTGTCTCTTGTAGCAGCTTTGGTGGAGGTGCAGGAACTGTATGAGTTCATTGTCCTGGCCCTCTCTGGGTGAATGTCACATGTAAACACCAACCCAACATGTCATCACTCTGCCAGTCTCCAGCCTCCAGTTATTCTCATATGTTTTCTCCTAAGGAAACATGTATTCAACATCACCTAGAACTGGGAGATGTAGCTCCTGTTCCAGCAAGCTTTCCATCTAAATAATACATCAGTAGTATAAGCTGAACAACCGGTAGAGGAGTGAGATGTACAATGAAGACAAATAGAGTCTTTGATTGAGTCATGGCAGGGCTTTTAATGTATTTTTCCCCTCTTCTGGAGTTACGTCTTTTGCAGACAGACACAATTTGGTTTGTCCATGCTCTAAGCTAGGTATGTACAAGCCAACTGTGCACCAGAATCCAGATGGCCATAATTATGTAGCACTGTGCCCAAGCTAATTAATTGGGCTCTGAGGCAGTATATATTGTTGGTCTTACTGCCACCCTAATATGTCTACCTGGTATCCATCTGGTACAACATCCAGGTAAGCTATAACTTCCTTTTCCTTTAAAAGACCATGTAGCTGCTCCCTCAGTTGTCTCCCCAGTGCTTGGGGGTTAGCTCTGGAGGAAGGAGCATGTTAGAGGAAGGAAATGAATGGAGAAGTCCTGCCAGGAAAGAGTGAGGAGGAAACTCTACAGATTGTGGTCAGCTTGAAGGAAATTGTGAGGGATTAGAAGGAAGAGAGAGTAGGATCAGCCAGGATGTGCAAAGGCAAACAGAGGAATAAAGATTTCATTCATCCAGCTTTCATAGATTTTGTGATGGTTCAGATCCAAAGTCCTTTTGGTGACTAAACATGTTGAGACCTCAAGAATTTGTCACTCACCGTCTCAGCCAGGTATGAATGTCCTGAGTAGAGGATACCTCTCACATTGCCATGAACATTTCTTAACCAAACACACAAAAAAAACCCCAAACATTCACAGGATCCTCTTCCTTCTCTGGTCTCATCCAGCATGGCACACCCTCAGCCACATCCCAGTCCTCTCTGCACTGGGTCCTAGGATGCTCCATGGTCAGAGTTGCCTATGATATCTTAGTAGCAGCACCAGCTAAGTCCAGCTGAAGAAGAGGAATGGGAGACAGTACAGTGAATTCTCCCATCAATTTCCTTCAGTCATGGATGTTTGTAAGGTTTGGTGTGAGAAAGCAGACAAATGAAATGTCAGCCCTGTTGTTTTGGATAACTCTGGAGGTATAAGAAGAGAAAATTTGTCTCAACTGCAAACCCTATGGAAGCAGAAGCCACAAAGATTTTGGACTTCCCTTTCATTTCCTGTCTCATCCTCAGTTTCAGTCCATCTCATATAGCTGCTTTCCATTTCTTTCCAACCCTGTTTCTCTTGAGAACTGGGCTTATGACTGTGATGTGTTTGATGGAGAAGGTCTGGCCACTTTCCAGACTGAGTCACCTCATAGGACAACTGATGAAGCACCTCCACTCTCAGGTGTAGAACATCCAGCCTGTACATCACTGTTCAGCTGAAGGAATAAGATGTGTTACTGTGGAGGGCAAATGTATTCCTCATGGGTTGCTGTAAACAGCTAGTTTATTTTGTTGCTACTATCAGACCACCCTTGAGTCTCCTAAGCTTCTTTGAGACAAGAAGTCCTCATTTTAGAAACAGATTCAGGAAATCATATTAAATCCTGGATGAAGCTGGGGGTGGGAGGAAGGTTGAGTTTTGGCCTATTGTAGACAGAGGGCTAGCCTGAAATTTTTGATCTGGAGCCGCCACAAGATGGGAGGGGGGAGCGGGAGCAGGAGGCAGAGGTCCTCACAGGCCCTCCTCTGGGGAGCTGTAAAAGATTCCTGCATGTTCAATTAGTGGGATGGAGAGCAGATTAAAAACAGATTATTGTCACTGTATCTCATGCTGAGCAGAATCTTCATTCTGCTCAAGATGTTGCTCAGATGTGAGCCAGGGTGGCCCTTTACCTTCCCAGAACAAATTCAGGGGAGTGTTACCTCTCCCATCAGAATGCATTTAGGCTGAAAATGTTCACATCATTTTTGCAAAGGTGGATCCCTGGGTACATGTGAGATTGCAGTAAGTTTAAAAGAATTGTATTTATCCATTATTCTTACATTTTTTTTCTCTGACTGCTGTGTTGGTTTTAATCCATACTAGAAATTTGTAATTTTCTTAAGCAAAATGCTCAAGGTCATTTGCATCATGAACATGCAAATATGTCCATAAACATCCTGCTTTGTAACAATACTTTCTTCTTTGGTGGAGTTTGGCTGTGAAATTTTGACCTTTATTGTATTTGCGTTTGCATCTTAACTCATTCTGCAGGGACACAGAAAGAAACAGGCTGCACAAACCTCATTCATACACAAAGAACAGCAGCAGCAGCAACAACACAAGATGGCTAAGATAAGAAGAATGCATCTGATGGGAAGCTTTTCAGTCCAAATATGGAGGATGAAGGGAGATGAGGCATGGCGTGGTAACCCAGAGAGTCTGTCAAAGCTTTAGGTAAAAACAGGAAGACAAGCAAGATGGCAGCAGTCTGCTTCACTGTTGGCTTGCAAAAAGTCCTGTCAGGCTGCTTCCCATTCAGTCTTTGGAAAGCAATTTCCTCTCTTTTTGCCTCCATTCCCTCTGTAAAATGGGTGAGTGCTTCCATCTTTCTAACCCTTTAATTTGTCTCATACAGCAACAGTACAGAGTCAGCTTTGTTTCTCTTTCTGTAGACAGTGGGCTGCAGATTGCACCTAAGGATGCTGGCTCCTGCTGTTGTACAAGCAAATGAGATGGAAGAAAAGATGGAGGCAAAAAAGAGGGGCATGCACCCTAGAAATGAACCTGGAAACAGAGAGGACATATATCAATTGGTGCTATAACTTTCCCCAGTTCTTTTGACTGAATTCATGTTGAATATACTCCTCTCAGCGGAAAGACAGAGAAAGAATTGATGCCATCAATAAAGGCAGAGTTTGGAGAAACAGGACCCTGAAGTATAACTCATCATAAGCAGGATTCCAGCAATGCAAAACAAAGCATATGACCCAGACAATAGCCAGAAAGATTTACCATACTGAGGAAACAGACTTCCAGGAACTTGGAGGGCATGGAACTGAGGAATGGTACAGACTGAAAAATACAGATAATTGAAGAAAGAGAAGAACATCAGACCACAAGGCACAAAGCTGGTACTGAGAACCAAGAGGTGACTCAGAGGACAGAGCACACTTCTCTGTATGAAAGATCTGATCTTAGAGATTTGTATCAATTAACATGTATCAATCGGCACAAGATGAAAATGTTTTCTCCTTCTGATGCACTATTAGTCATTTTTGGAGGAGGTGGGCAGGGAGCCGGAAAGGATATACATATTTGATTTATACATACATACGTCTATGTGCAAAGATACATATACATATATATTCATAGTAGGACTTTTACGTTGCACAGAACAGACCATTTCTGGGCACTTCTCCATATTTAAAAATACATTCTGGCAATTCAAGCAAGTAACACCCAGCCACTTCCACTTTGGCCTGATAACTGCCTTTCTTTCCTTTATTTTCTATGTCTCCCCATAACAACGTGCTAAGCAGAGCCCAGGGGCCTGCCAAAGCAAGCCTCCTCACCACAGTGCCCTCCATACCCCTGAAGGCTAGCTCTGGCAAACTCTTGGAGGAAGCAAAATCCAGAAACAAGAGTTCACCCCTGGAGCAGGCACACAGATGGGAATACTCCTCTGCTGCAGAGGTTTCAGAGAGCTGGTTTCTGGTCCCTGTTTAGCACACTCAGTGTGCTATAGAAGTGTGTTGGTATATAAGTGATATAGTTGCACTTTCTATAAGATGACCTTCCTTTTTTATGTATATAGCTTTCTGGTTGCAGAACAGATCTTTCAAAGGCAAAGTACAGTATAATAAGGTTGTCCGGAGTTCATGGATAATGTGAACCAAAGCCTCAGGAAAGTACAAAGTTGCCTGTGGTGTAACCTCTCTGCAGCTCTTCCTCAAATGGATATATTTGAGGGGACTGCATAGGGAAAGGAATCTAAAAGTAAGACAGAGAACAGACTGAAAGAAGAAATACAAACAAGGTCAAAAAAGCAAAGAACATAAAGATTAGTTTACGAGAAGGTGATACTGAATGCAAAAATATGACATCAAATAAACAGTAGTGTTGGTAACTAAATGATAGTGAGTTTGGCTTTTACACAGCCAGAAGTCTCCCAGGCTCAGAGAAGGGCATAACGAACTGAAGTCCTGGAGACTGTCACAACAGGGTGTCTTGCTCTGTTCCTGTTACCTGGGACCAGAGGGCACATTCAGCCTCTGGACTTGATCCTGCTGTCATTGATACTCCAGGTCATTTCTCTGGAAAAGCAGCAGGAAGCCGGGCAGGTGTGTTAGAGCACCACAAATGACACAGCATAGCCATGTTTGAGTGAATGAATTTCACTCTTGACTGGACCATTTTTGCTGCAAAGCAGAAAAATATGTTTTTCTTCTGTATCAAAGAGTGTTGTGTGTTTCCATCCTTGCTTATCAATACTACAGTGAAAAGTGAAATAAACAGGCAACCCAGATGGACCTGTCTACATGATCTCTTGTTACCCTGTTGTAATTTTTGGAGAGGTAGACACTTTCACCAAAATTTTGATGGCAAGCACAAGCACCAGAGATTACCAGGAAGGGCAGGTAGAGCTCAACTCTATCTGTACCAGGAGTCAGAAACTGGCCAGGCAACATGCCTACACAGGGACACCAAGCACAACGGGTTCTGGCGCAGCCACAGCCACCAGCTGTCCCTTGTGCAGCCCCCAGCACAGGAAGAGGAGTAAGGAACCTGGGAGGATGCTAAAGGCATTGAGTCTGGAGACAGGAGATGAAGTGGTGTGAAAGTGAGGATGCTTAAGGGATGTAGAAAAGCTGGTGATGGAGGAGGAGAGGAAGATGGAAAGCTGGGGGAGCTGTACTGGAGAGATGATGGGAAACTGGATGAGACAGCTGGAGGAAAGATGTGTTCAGCCAGAGGCCTTGCAGAATGAAAACCCATAATAAATAGTTATGAAATTACTTCTTATTTTCAGGTCAGCATGAGAAAGGAGGCACACAGATGGGCTTGATGGAAAAACTTTGCCTTGCTAGGGTCAAACAAGCAGTTTCTTTGAGTTAATGCAGAAGGTCTGGATATGCACCTACCCTCATCAATAGCCCTATTGTAAGGGAGTAACAAGCATCAGCTCCAAACTCTGGGTTAGCTGGAGATGTGCTTTTTACAAGAGTTTGGGTGCATCCTCCACCTGGGAATGCTTCGGTCCCTAAAACATGCAGCAGCTCCAAGGGATCAGTGAGGAGATTTCCTTAAATTGCCCCCTTCCCTCCCCCTTAAATACCTTCCTCTTTTACAAAACTCAGAAAAAGTATTTTAAGTTTTCAAGACCTGCATGTTCTGGGGGGAAACATGGGGTATTTGGCACTGCTCAGATTTTTAGAGCCAGTCGGATACTCAAAAGGAAAGATAAGGGTTGAGAGCACTGGAGTGACTGAGCCTATCTATGGAAAAGTGTAGCAAGCAACAACTAAAGTCACAGCCATTTAAAAGCAAAGCAGCCCTAGGGCTATAATAGCTAAGTGCTAGATTTAGCTGTGGCCTCAGTGCACAGCTTTTGTTATCAGTGAGGAGGTTCCACAGGTGACAGCCATGCAGCAGTGGCCCTGCCCTCCACAACCAAGAGAGACTGAGGTAGCTCAGGATGGATGGGGAAGATTATAAAGCCATGTGCTGTAGCCAGATAATGTGCTCCTTTTTTAACCTATTCTGTCCTGAAAGCCTAAAACCTGTCGTTTTTCCACTGCTTGGTCAATATGAAAAAATAACTAACCAAATATGCCTGTGTAAGGTCAGTCATGAAAGGACACACTAGTCAGTAGTTTCTCTTCTGCACTGATGCTGAAATGCCAACAGCTCTGCAAAATAAATTCATAAGGCTGCACTGATGATTTGGCTGGGACTTTTCTAGGTTACAGAAGCATTAGGAGAGAGTCTTTGCAGCTTATAATTTCAGGGAAACAGGAGTGGTTTACAGCAATAGTACTTCCTGCCTGCAGTTTAAACATAACCTGGTGGCTACTTTAGAATAAAAGCAAAACAAGAACTGTTCAAAATAATTGTCTTTAACACCATTTCAGTAATTACTATTCCACAGTGGTGACAGCTTTTGTAAAGTTTCACTATGAGAGAAGCTTATGGTTTCCCAGGAGCTCCAGGCATCAAAAAGAAAATTTTGGCACTTAGGAGGCTGTCTTAATTCCACTAATTGCTTAAAGACTTCAAACATGATCTTTCCTCTGGCCTCTAGCTAATATTTTTTTTTTCTCCAGGTAAGATTATTTTTACATATCTCACAAAGATGTGGAGAGGTTTACTTAATCATTGTATAAAACATTCAAAGTCACATACAGCCATTAGGTTTTAGGATTATTGTGTGCTGTCTGGGGCTGCCTTTGGACACCACACTTTCTGTGTGCTGTGAGCTAATAGCACTGTGGGAGATGCTCACTCTCCAACACTATCTTCCTAAGAGCTACCATACAATAAATTTAGTCACAGCAGTCATGTCCAAATATCTGACTAGGTCCACGAGACAAGACAGTTTAAAAGTTCTGACACAGATTTCATGCTTATCCCACTACTCAGTGTCCTGAAAGTTAGGCTGACTGTATTTGCATTCTGTCAGACATATATTCAGACCATCAGGTTGGGAGCCATTTGTCTTCTGATACATGCAGAATTATTTGTAAAAGTTAAAAAGTTCCAGATCTTCCAACAGTAGATGTTCTGGGGCCTTTAACAGATATCTGAGAGGCAGGTTGCTTTTGGAGAAGTAATTCATGTCCATAATACGGATGGAATATATTGAAGGTGCAGTTTTAATTAGATTATTAGAAATGCAGTTTTAAATTAAATACTTAAACTATCAAGTATGATCTGTGTGCTTTTAAGTTGACTTTACAGATCTCTAGTGCATCACAGAAGGAAAATACCCACACAGTTCCATAGTTGAAATTATTTTTTATACTGCCAGTAGAGCTCTGATAACTTTTTGCAGTTAGCTCTGCCCCCACAGTATTTTTCTCTGCTGTAAACATTACATATATAACATTTAAAATTAATTACTTGACAGGTAATACTTGACACTTGTAGTATATTTCAGATGAATATGGATGTATTTCATGTAGAAGGCAGGAGAATTTTGCTGTCCTTATCTAAATTATAAAGCAACCGAGACAGAGCAGTTAAAAGACTTGCAAGTCAGCATGGTGGGTGTTCTTTTCTGTGTCTGGTAAAAAAATGCAGATGAAACACAAACACCCAAGTTTTAACCATTGTCTTGTGCACAGGCATCCTTTTGGGTCTACTGCAAAGTTTGGCAAGATCTCCAGGGAAGCTGGCTTGTTCATGGGCCATGTAAGGAAATGTAGAGCAGACCAAAATGCAGAAACAAAGAGTGCAAGTTTTTAGTGATATTCAAAACAAGTCACACACAGTGTTTGTGGTGTGTTTTCTGCCTGGAGTCTAGTCCTTGAGTCTTTTTGAACTCTGTGGTAAAGGCACATAGGATTTTTTTCAGCTTCCTCTTCCTTGAGCTCCTAGGAATAAATGCCACTTACCTCAGTAGGTCTCAAACTCACAGCAGAAAAGCAATCCTGGGCAATTTTCAGGGGAGCAGAGAAGGCTTTGGTGCAGGCATTGGGAGAGCCAGGTTCTGCCCCTAGCTGTCTGGGGGGATTCTGCCAGGCAATTGCTCCAGCTCCAATATGGGGAGAATGAAACAGATGTTTCTGTGCTTTAACATGTACTGGTGAAGACTGAAATCTTGCTGGTTTGAATACAATGCTCTCCAGAGGAGTCCTTTTTCCCATGTCTTAATTTTTAATGTTTTGATTTTTTTTTTTTAATTTCATCTATATTTAGTCAGAGAAGGGATTTAGAGGAACGTAAAGAAGAGGAATGTATGTCTGTGCACATATGAATGAACTTGGCAGTCCACTGTCAAGTGGTCTGTTAAATGTGTTGACATGATCATACTGTATTTTGACAGATTTAGGAGTCTGCCTGGTTTCCCACTCTTACTTTCTGTCTCACACACACACATAAAGTTTCATTCAGGTTTTAAAACATCTAACCAGACAGGCACTATATTTGCCTGTACATTAGACAAACTGAAACTTCCCTTAGGTCTTGGGCACCTGAAGTTAACCAGTTACTGTTACACAGATAGACAGACGGATAAACAAGTAATTTACTTGTAGACTACCAGATGGGTAACATTAATTTTCTTTTGACATCTGCAAATAGCTCAACCTTGCAGGCTGACAAGAGAGTCACAAAGTGCAGTCAATAAAGATACTGCTTATGTATCCCACAGCCTTGTCACCCTGTATAGGTTTTTGAAAGCTGTGAGGACAGTGTTTGGAGTGCCCAGAAGCCAATGCTCCTACTTGTCTGCCAAGAGGCAGTCTATCAAAAGGAAAAACATCTTGGGCTGGAGCCTCTGGAGTGCATATGTTGTCTAATACATCCTTGAAGAGGAAGTATAGTCAATTCTCTGCAAATGGTCATCCATCCTACTAGCCAATAATATCAGGTGCTGAAAAAAATTCCCTCCATATAAATTATCCCATATTATCTAGCCATCTCTTAGAATAGTGAGTACAACAGCAGGATGTTTACCGTCTGTTTTAATGAGTTTTCCACAGCAGCAGCAGCAGCAGCACCCACATCATCAGCCTTATACAGTGCAGTGGCCACAGTGAGATGACATGACATGTTCTAGGAAAGTAAGTTTTGCCCCCAGATTAAGATTGTTTACTGAATTATCCTGAAGAAGATAACTGGTCTCAAAAGCTTTTTCTTTCCCCCCTCTTCCCCCTCTCTCCCTTTTAAAGATCTGATTTTTCTGAAATGTTTTGTGAGGGGTCATGTTCACACACATCAGACTCCACAGCCTAACATTTCAACCCGCTCAGCCACCCTGAGGGGAACCTGGCCCCCTGGACAGCTTGCCAAGCCACCCTCTTGCAGCAGGTCCACCTTGTCTCCCTGGGGATACACTCAGAAACCTGCCCACTACAAAGGCATCTGTTCTCATCCAGGATATGACCTCAGGGCAGCTGTCTCTCCAAAAGGATTGCTGCTTTTCAGGGATGTGGTTTTGTTCCATTCATAAAAAAATATGGAAAAGCCCGGTGATATCTACTAATGCAGAGTGAGAAGTAAGCACCGTAGATGAGACAGTTCCATGGGGTTGGGACTTGCTTTATATATATATATATGTGTATGATATACAGTTTTAATGAAGAGAGGAATGACTGTTTTGAAGGGAGGAAAGTTGTTTTCAAGCTGCTCTGCAGGGCCTAGCAAGAAAAATCTGAGTGGGAGTGAGAGAATAGGTATTTTCCTCAAACCTTTTTGACCTCAGTGGTTGAATTGCTGTTTTTGTTTTGTTTTCTTTTTAATGTAGGAGAACAAATTTCCAGCTCTTCTGTGCTGATGTAGTTCAAATAATCATGATGTCTGCAAAGCCTCAGTTTAGCTTTCACTTTTGACCATTGAAAACCGGGCACATTTCAGAGGAGATAAACTGCTCAGTCTCTGATGGGAGAAATGGCCCATCACATTGCAACCAGCCACCATGCCCTGCTTATTGCTCTACACAGCTTCACACACTCCCCAGACAACCAGTCAAATCAGACAGAACCTCTTTGACATTAAATAAAGGCTGTGGTTTGCAGGCACAATATCTACAAATGCAGTCAGTGACCAGCTCGTGCGTAATATCAGAGGTGGAGTACTTGGATGGAGTCTTTTTCTGGAGGAAGAAGGGAATGTCCCAGGAAACTCCTGTGGAAAGAGAAGCATGGGCCACCTCTGCAGCCATCTGCAGCCACAGAGCTGGCTCTGCTGCTTGCTGACAGGGAAAATGTAGGGAAGGAGGTTGGGAGAAATACAAACAAAAACATCATCACTGAAATCTTTACCATCTGGCTTTAAGAACATACAATGTTCTTGGTTTTCTAACTGACAAGCAGAGAAATTCGGGATGTGGGTTTTTCTTATATCTGAGCATTTTTTTTTCTTTTTACATTCATGTCTCTGACAAAGTCACCTAAACTCCCTTGTCCCACCTCATCCCCCTTGCTTGCCTATGCAGAGTGATTGAAGGCTTATAATGAAAATATTTTTCTATCTATGTAGCGGAAAACAACCATTTAAACCGGATGTTTGAGATCAGAAAGACTGACCCAGAATCTGCACTGGGGCAGACATGAAAGCATGAAAATTTCATTCACAAAGGTTTTCTGGGACCAGTTGTCTTCTGCCTAAATGGAGTCACGCACATGCTGGCTCAGACACTCCTACAGTGTTTCCAGAGTGGAGTCAATTGCTTTTAAAGTTATGCAGGGCTACATCCTTAATGGACAGAGGCCATGAGTGCAACTGGGAACAATTACCAGCTGAATAAGATGTTCATCTGCAAGGGGTGCACTTTTGCCAGCTACTACCCTTGGACAGCCTGGAGAGCAAGAGGCACAGTCAATCCCACGCCTACTTGTTTTCCTTCCCTTCATCACCACAGTTTCAACTGATTTTGATTACTCTGGCGCCAAATAAATGAAAACATTTCATAGACATATAATCATCTGTCACTGTGAAGAAAGGAAAAATGCTTGTGTACTGTATGTTTATAAATATGCTTAATGAAAAAAGGGTTAGCTTTACCCTTCCCAGACTCGTGCAGCTGTAGCCAGCGTAGCTTCATGTCATGTCAGAAAAGCTGGTTGCCGCTTACATCCCAACACAGTCTCTGGCACAGCTGCGGAGATGGCAGTGATGACACAGAGGGATGCGTAGCCCTTCCTTTTCCCTCCCACCAGGTTATGAAGGTTAGAGCCTGGGAAGAGGTAAGTGATGCAAGATGTGAGAAGGCAGGAGCACAGTCTGTGCCCATGGACTGCAGCAGAAACACAGCACCTGTGAGGAAGCGAAGTGAAGATGAAGAGTGGGGAAAGAGGAAAATGACTTGCAGCCACAGTCTGCTGCAACTTGCTTGGTCCTTGGAAGGAACCCGACTCAGCACCCATCGAGTCAGGGGATTCAGCACTGCCAGGTGGAAGGGAAGAGCAGTCATGGCCAGCCTGCATGCTGCTCTTATCTTGTGGGAGCATCCAGCTTGTCATATTATCTCTGTGTGCAGATGCTCATTAGGAAGTGTTTTCTGATTATTTGGTAATGGACTATACTTACCAATTCATTCATTTTTTTACTACAGGGAATATTTGGCTTGCCTCTGTTTTGAGGAGTGCACTGTTTGTCATGTCAGGCTAAATACAGCAAAATACAAGAATGCCACACCCTAAATGCAACCTTTAAAAAGGCCAGAGCCTCTTCTGTAAGAAGGAGATAGAAGTGCAAAAATGTCATGAAGAATTACCTCTAGGTTCTATCTATTAAGCTCTTTTGACCCTTATTCTTTACATGTCAGATCTGCTGATAGGTTACTGTTTGCATCTGCCTTGGAGACACAAACACAGGCATACTGTTAGCCTTTTCCAAACAAACACCTGAGTTGCAGTTTGCAGGAATCATTTACCTCAAGCTTTTTTCCTTTTGAATGTCTTGCAAGCATTGACTGGAGACAAATAAAAATTAAATGGATAAAGTGGACAAATTAAATGGATAAAATATTGTGGCAAGATGTCATGCCAGGTGCTTGTGCAGGTGGATGCTGCTGCAGGAGCAATTTAGTTGCACCACACAGTGTGCAGTTGCAAAGCTGTGACGGGCAGGGAAGGAGAGAGATTAGATTATTAAAGGCTCCTAATAAATTGCTACACCTTGTCTGGAATATCCTGCAGTATCTGAGAGATGCAAGTGTAATCACTACTCTGCACACAGTGAGTTGCTCTTTCTAAGGCACAGGAAGCTTGTAATTCACATTTTTAGTTCTTTCTGGTTTTTTTTGCAATGCTACGTAGCTGACAGATAATTTAAGGTTTTGTGACCCTGTTGTAAAAGTATTTTGTGTTCCATTGGAAGCACCACATTATGAAGAAGTGAAGTCTATTATTTTTTCAAAGAATGATCAATGATTTATTTTTCTTGCATCATGATGGAGGATGACTTTCAAATACTTTTCTCTAAAGGCATGCTTTGAAGCTGTCCTGTGGCTTTTGGTGTCTGTCTTGTGATATCTGAAGAATTCAGATACCATGCCGACGCTACAGAAAGAACTGCAGTCTGATGTAGGCCATAGAGAAGTGTCCTGCCTTACAAAGTGGAGAATGACCCTTTTTTTCTTGAAGCCAGGACCCCCGTGATGTTAACTGTCCCCTGGGTGTAGGCTGGCCACCAAATCAGACTTGCTATGGGAAGGGAAGGACTGGCTAGGTTGTGTCTCCTGATAGAAACACCGAGCTAAAACGTTGGAAGAGACCTAGGAGCTCATCACTTTGATCCCTAAAGTATAAGCATGACCAGCTATATCAAGAGGCAGGACCAGTACTTTGAGCATTCCTGCTCTTCAAAACTAAAAGTGATGGTGAGTTTGCAGCCTCCCTAGACAATTTTTTCTAGTGTTTGACTATCCTAAACTGTATAAAGTTTAGGATATGTATAAACTGTATAAAGTTAGGATGTATAAAGACTATGTTGTGTGACTTGCCCGTGACACTCAGTACTTGCTTTTTCTGTAACCACATAACACATTTGCCCCATGTGGGCTATAAGCCCATGCAGAACTTATGCAGTCTTTCTACAGACAGTATTTGTGTATCTGGATATTGCAAAATATTTAACCTTGAACTTGCATTGACTGATTTTCACCCTCATTATTCACACCGTTGCTTATTGGGTCAAGACCTTCTAGGATTTTAGGCTTGTCTTCCAAAGTATTTGTGGTTTCCACTGCTCCAGTGGCATCAGTAAGAATGCTGTGTCCCAGAGTTAATACAGAGAGATCACACCTGAAGCTTCTCTTCTTTGTCCTTGTCAGCTGCTACTCCACATCATCTTACCTTCTGCCTGCTCACAGGCAAATGGACCAGGAAAGTATCAGAGATCCTGGAGATGGCTTTCCTCTTTTCCAGTCTTCTGGGGACTTATCTGTTACCTCAGCCCTGGGATACCTTCAGCCAGGTGCCAAACAATCCTAGGGTTTGATTACACCTAGTGTATCTGATGTTAAAACTCCTGAGGGCACATCCCCACTGGTACTTCAGCATGAATCAGGACTGTGCTTTTGAAGCAAATCCCATGCCCATTCCTCTGGCAGAGCCTTGGCTCACACTGTGGACTCATAGGACATGTGAACAGGACAACTTTCAGATGAAACTGAAATGCAAGGTGCACTCTAGGCCAGACTAGCACTAACTGGAGTTAAATCACCCTGAAATAGAGGAGATGAAATAGATCTCCCTGATGTAGAGATCAGGTCCTCAGCAATGGCCATTCCCTGACACTATTACTTTTTGCAATTCTTTCCTATATGTGCATGAGCACTTTCCTCCCTGTCAGTAACAGGACTGTGTAAGCCAGCTTCTTGTAGCTGACCATTTCAATAAGGACTTACATGAAAGACGTAATAATACTCACTGTGGTTTCCTTGGAATCAGTTATCAGGTTTCCCTGCCGAGTGAAGAGCAGACTGAGTTTTTCCTTGGAGGGCGAGTGTTGGATTACTGTTTGTTTGGCACACACATGCACACAATCTCCCCGCGACTGCAAAAATGCTCCTGGGGTACTGCTCTTCTGAAACACCCTTTGCAACCAGGCATCTAGCTGTGATTAAGGTACACTTTAACCCTACTAATAATCCCTTCTTCTCTCTTTACATCATTAAATGCAGGAAATCTGAATGTATCTGAAAGAGTCTTCATTTGTATGTGTCACTTAAAGGGTTCAGAAAGGAGAGAAATATTTTCCTTGCACTGATCTAGAAGTGAGCACATACCTCCATTCCCAAGAAAGTTGTTCTCAGCTGGTGACTAATGTTAAACAGTGCTGAAGTAGGTGGGCTTTTAATGAACCTGACCTAAGCAGGTAACTTAAAGCAGACCATAACTTATTAAAATATATAAACGAATAGCAACTTTTATTTAGGATGCTGACCACAGTTGGTTTTCTCACATATTCCTCAACTTAGACAATTTCATGGCTGCTGTCCAGGCTCTGATATCAAGACATAACTGGCTAAGTGCTACCCTCTGGAAATGCTGTTTGAGGTTTTTCTTATGATATTATGTCATTGGCTATTGCATACTATTTCAATACCATACGTGCATTGTGCATTATTACCAGATGATGTAGAAATGCACTAATTTCCTAAGTAATACAGAAGGGAATCTGTTGTTGATCACTTCTACTCAACTATGATGCAGATTGTTTTAATATTTTATTTAATTAACATTTACTGTGCCTCCAGTACAACATCTGTCTTTCCACTGAATGCCACAGAAATGTCTGAACAAAAGAAAAATGAAGCTAAAGTAATGGAATATCTTCTATTTTGCATTCATGTATAAGGTACAGTTGTGTTTTGTTAAGTACAAGGACTTTTTTCAAAACCTCCTATGTTCAACCTTGCAGCAAATTTATTCTCTGGATTGAAAAGGAATGAAAGGGAATAAAGAAACAACCTACTTTGTACAAGCAAACAAAGGCAAATTAATAGATACAATTCCAGTCTTCTACAGTAATTGCCTCCTACTGTGTAGCACCACAGATCAATTTGCATTCAGGGGGAACTTCTGTTTGTAGTTTTTCTTCACTCTTTTGACTGCCTAGAAACTGAGGCAGGATTTTCAATGTGTCTCACAACTGATCTTCAAGGGTGTACATCAGCTCATCTGACTATCAGAAGAAGACAGAATTGCAGTGTCTTTTAGCTCAAAATCATAAAAGCCTTAAAAGGTATAAGTAGAAAAGAAAACAAACTCAGACATTTATAAAGAGCATGTGCAGAAAGAAAACTTTAATAAAATAGCTGGCATATATTTGGCTGTTCATTAATAGTCAAGATCTAGAAAGCTGGTTTATTCAGAGAAGCTAAAGTTTAGCCACTTCTATGGTGGCTTCTCTGCCCTCTTGCAGACTTCCTCAGCAAATTACTGCTACTTTATGTTTTGTTGCCTAGGCCTGAAGGGATGATCGGTAATGACTTATATACAATTGAAGTTGTAAGCTATTCAGATCAAAAACTTGCTGAACAGCTTCAAAGTGCGTAAGTCCCAGAGGTTTACAACATAGTTCCTAGGAACAGACAGTAACAGAAATGCATCACTGAACTTCACTGATGTTCCACCCTTTTTCCTCTCTTAGTGCATTCCTGTGGTACATCTCTTGATGTCTGTGTCTCTGTTGTCCCCCTCCTGTCACCTCTTACAGGTGCACACATGAGTGTATGTTTCTACATGTCTCAACACTTTTTTTCTGCTCTTATCACATGCAAATCAGAAGGTAACACTAAACACTCTGTCTTACCCTCCTCCAAAAAGTAGCATGAATTTTGGGTTGATTATGTAGTTTCAATCTCATAAAGCCATACTCATATTCATCTGGAGTTCCCAAACTTCGTCAGGAGCTCAAAAATGGTTGGAAACATGAAAGATCCCCCATTAGAAGCAGGTACCTCCTCCAGAGCAGCTTCTGTTATCAGACTCCTGAACAGTGATGGGTTTCCACAGTGAGTTATTTGCTTGCTGAACAAATCTATGTATATATATGTATTTATATGACTTACATAACTTTGTAACTTTATAACTATGTAAATTTGGTGGATAGTATGAGAGATTACAGATTGTACAAGACAACATCTGCATCACTAGTAAGCCAGTTAGAATGGACTCTGTAGACAAAGCTTTGTGATGAGTACAAGGAACAGTTTTCAGAGAGCTCAGAAGGGAAGCTGAGCTACAATACTACCAAGCCTGCCACATCCAGAGACTGCCCTCTCCTTGGCCTGCCTGAGTAAGTGGAAGATTTCTAGTTCCCCCAGTGAGAGAGGTAACTCAGACATAACTTCTCTGTGGTTTTTCATTAACTGCCCTAAAGGGGTACAGAAGGAAATAGTACGTAAGAGCTGATGCGCTCCTGATTAGCTGGCATGTTACCCCTTCTCAGACTCCACAGAGGAAGAAATGAAACCAAAGCAGGTGACAGCTGCTCTTCAGATTTTAAAGGAATCAAAATAAGCCGCAACCACTTTAAGTGGAAGTCCTAGGATTCACTATAAGGCACAAAGACTCCCTTCCCTTGAATGTGCATGTTAACACTTTTTTTGGTTCCTAGCAGTGTTCACAGTCATAAGACCTTAAAATCAGATAAGTGTACAGATAAGGAGATAGTTCTGTTTTTTAAAGAGACAGAGAAAAATAAAGTGTATGCAACGTAGTGTCCTAGCAGAACGACTCTATGAGGGGATAAAGTTGCAGCCCCAGCATGCCTGAAGCTGCATACAATCTCACAAACTCTACATAGCTAGCTTTAAGCAAACAAGCCCTTGCCAGCTCTCAAAGACAAAACAAATAAACCTAAACAAAATGTGCTTATTTTAAGACTACGGTTCAAAAACCAGGGGCTCCCTTCCAGTGACATTGTTTCCATTGAGTTCAGTAGGCATTAGAGCAGGCCCTTCAGATGTTTGAAACAGTGATGTCTGCTGGTATCTCAGTAAGCAGTCTCCTTTCATGGGCTTCCTTCTGCTGGCATTTTATCCATCTGTGTGGTCTGTTCTGAAACTTGATGTGCTGTGCTGCTGCATTGAGAGGAGATCTAAGGATTTCCCAAATGCTTTCCCTTGAGGGCACTTGGCATGAGACTTTACCAGGGAAGAAACACCTTTGAACACTGTTCGGTTGTATGTTTTCAGAGACGAACAGGCAGCAAGTAGCATTCAGAAGTTCAGTCTGGGAAACATATCTCTGCCCCATTCACTGCAGTTTCTCAAACAGATTCCCCCACACCTCCAGCTAAGGGCTATTCAGTTACGTTTCAAGGAAAGAAGCTCATATGATTTGAATTGACAGTGAGATGTACTTTATCATTGATCCACTGGCAAATAGAGCACAAGAACTCTCAAATCCCAGCTGTAGGAAACTGGGTAGGGAAGGAATGAGACCAGCATGGCAGAGTTGAGACCTGCTAGTCAAACTAAAGGACAAGATGAGACTGCACATGCAGTGGAAGCAGGGACAGATAGCCTTCGGAGAATACAGGGACATTGCCTGGTTGTGTAGGGACGAGGTGAGGAAGGCCAAGGTGCAGCTGGAGATGAACTTGACAAGAGATGCAAAGAAAAACAAGAGCTTCTATAGGTACATAAACCAGAAAGGGAAGGTCAAAGAATGTATGCCCTTCCTGAGGTGCAGGAATGGTGAGTTATTAACAATAGACAAGAAGGACGCTGAGGTCCTGAACAACTTCTTTGTCTCAGTTTTCAATGGCAACTTCTCTCCTCACAGCTCTCAAGTGGATGGCCCATGAGACAGGGACCAGTGAGACAAAATCCCTCCCAGTCCATGAGACAAGGGTCGCGAATATCTGAGGAACCTTAACATGCACACAAGTCCATGGGACCTGATGAGATGCATCTCAGAGTACTGAAGGAATTGGCCAATGCATTTGCCAAGCCACTGTCCATAATACTTGAAAAGTCATGGCAGTCAGGTGAGGTCCCTCATGACTGGAAGAAAGGAAACATCACACTCATTTTTAAGAGGGGTAGAAAAGAAGACCCTGGGAACTGCCAACCTGTCAGCCTCACCTCTGTGTCTGGGAAGATCCTGGAACAGGTCCTCCTAGAAGATATGCTAAGGCACATGGAGGACAGGGAAGTGATTCAAGACAGTCAGCACAGCTTTACCAGGGGGAAGTCCTGCCTGACCAATCTGGTGGCTTTCTACAATGAAGTAACTGCATCAGTGGACAAGGGAAGAGCTGTGGATGTCATCTATCTTGACTTCACCAAGGCCTCTGACACTGTCCCCCCACAACATCCTTCTTTCTGAGTTGGTTCGATAGGTGGACTGCTCTATGGATAAGAAATCGGCTGGATGGTCACACCCAGAGAGCAGTGGTCAATGGCTTGATGTCTAGATGGGAAAATGTGACAAGTGGTGTCCCTCAAGGGTCTATACTGGGACCAGTGTTGTTTAATATCTTCATTAATGACATAGTGGCATTGAATGCACCTTCAGCAAGTCTGCTGACAATACTAAGCTGGGTGGTGCAGGGGGATGGGATGCCATCCAGAGGGACCTGGACAGGCTGGAGAGGTGGGTTCAGATGAACCTCATGAGGTTCAACAAGTCCAAGTGCACAGTCCTTCACCTGGGCCGGGGCAACTGGCATTATCAATATAGGCTGGGAGTCGACATGCTAGAGAGCAGTCCTTTGGAAAAAGGATTAATAAATGAAATACTAATAAATAAAAAGCTGGACATGAGGCACCAATGCACAGTGGCAGCCCAGAAGGCAAAACATCCTGAGCTCCATCAAAAGAAGCATAGCCATCAGACTGAGAGACGTGATCATACCCCTCTACTCTGCCCTGGTGAGATCTCACCTGGAGTACTGTGTCCAGCTCTGAAGCCCCCAGCACATGAAAGATGTGAACCTGTTGGATCGTGTCCAGAGGAGAGTCACAAAAATTATTAGAGGGCTGGAGCACCTCTCCTGTGAAGACAGGCTGAGACAGCTGGTGGTGTTCAACCTGAAGAAAAGGAGGCTCCAGAGGGACCTTAGAGTGACCTTTCAGTACCTGAAAGGGGCCTATAAGAAAGCAGGGGAGGGTCTATTCACAAGGGTCTGTAGTGACAGGACAAGGGGTAATGGCTTTAAGCTAGCAAAGGGTAGATTTAAGTCAGACATTAGGAAAAAGTTCTTTATTATGAAGGTGATAGATCACTGGAATAGGTTGCCCAGAGAGGTGGCGGAGGCCCCCTGGAAACATTCAAGGCCAAGTTTGATAAGGCTCTGAGAAGCTTGACCTAGTTAGAAATGTCCCCATTTATTTCAGGGGGGTGGTCTAGATGACCTTTAGAGGTCCCTTACAACCCAATACATTCTATGATTCTATGATTCCATACCAACAATTTTCACCATCAGATCTACAGGAGTTTTTCTAACTGAAGGATTATTTCAATAAGATCATCTTCCCTCCCAAACCAACGAGAGTTGCTCATTTTTCCTACAGATGTACTAAGTTCACAGTGTTAAATCTCTGCCAACACAAAAAGCAGGTTTTGTGTAATGTTGCTTTCTGTGTTGTGGTATGATCTTTTTTATAAGTATGCTTTCAGCCTGGGGTAAGAGGGGTCTGGTAAGGTATTTCAGGAAAGGTTTTCCTCATAACTTCTAGAACTACTTCAGAAAAGGTTGCAGATATAAAGCTGAAATTCTGTTCTAGGTAGCTCTAAGATTATTACAATGTAATTCCAAAGAAAACTATGTCATTTTCCTGTATTTAGTTACTGAACAAAGAGTAAAATTTAACAGAGGGCGTTGAGCATCACAGAATGCTCAGTGATGTTCACTGAACATGATTCGGTGCTTGTAAAAACAGAGTGAAGACTTCTCATTTGCAAGTTTTCCTCCCATTCTGGTGTCTGGCTGTTTATTGCTATGCACCACCTTGAGACTACAGGGAATCTTGTACACCTGTCATTTCAGATTTGTAGGTTGGCCAACACATGACAAGCTTATTAAGTGATGTGAATAGCATTCTGTTGCTAATGGCTAGACCTTTCATCAATTCACACTCCCATGGTGTGATTCACCAGCACTTATTTCCTTTAGGAGCAAACTTTAAATCAAATTCACATTATGGTTAACTTTCATTAACTTTTTACAGGGTATCTCATGACGTTGATAAACATGCATGCGCTTGACACATTTTCTTAAAGACTAAGAGAAATAGTATGTTGATTGTGGTATTGGCAGCACAACTGCACTATCAAACATACAGGATGATGTACACAAAAAGCAAGACTGAAGCTCTTCTTTATGGATCAACCTGACTAAACCCCATCTTACTTTCAGTCCTTTTATCTGTTGTATAAGGAAAGGTGTGGATGCATTGTGGGTGGGAAGACTGTAGTGTCCATGAAAATAAATGCATTCTTTGCCTGCTAAAAAGATTTTTCTCATTACAAAAACATGTCCAATGCAGCAGCTGCTGGCTGTTTAGGAAAGTCTTCAGTTGCTTTCAGGGCAGGCTGGATGAGACCCAGTCATGCCTGCCACTGAAGAGCCACGCATGTAGGGAACAGGTTTGCTGGCCTGTAGGAAAAGGCCATAAGAAACAGATACTCTCATACCAACAACAAATTTTATTGAAATCAGAGGGTATTGGTTTTGAGTGGTTTTTTCCCCAGCCATTGCTCTGGCAGGGCCCACCAGGATGTATGTAGGAGAGGTAATGGTGGAGATGTGCTGTGGTTGACAGTAAGAGAAAAACATTGCTTTGCAGGATGTGCCAAACTCACAGCTGCCTTCCACTTCAACTCAGCACATCCTGAAGCCAGCAATTAAAACATCCAAGCATTTCATGTTGAAGGGGAAAAAATGCAGACAGAGCCATTAGGGAGCGCATATGAGAGAAAAAGCAAGTAAATCCAGCATCGAAATATGAGGCAAACTAACCATTTCACCACTCTTTCTTTTGTTAGGCTGTTTCTCAGGATGTAGTCATAGCATTAAGCCTTTCTTTCAAAAAGTCTATAACAATAACTTTTTTTGCACTGGTTCAGGGCAAATTGTCACTTCCACTCTTTCATTTAAGGCTGGATGAGTAACAGCACTCCTTTACTTTATTTAGTGGTAAAGGTTCATTTATATAATGCTACTTCCCTTTTTCATGAATGTCTGGCTCTATTTTCTCTAACAGAGTCCACCTGCCCTCACTACAATTCCTGCAAGACTCGTCCCTTTCCCAGATCAGATTTTTCTGTCTGAATTTGACTTTCTATTTTCTCTAGCTTCTCCCTCTCTCTCTTTCCTTTCACTCTTGACTTTTCTCATGTTGTGAAATTACTACTGCAAATGAATGCTCCTAAATCTCATGTTCACCCTTATACATCACAGCCATCTTTCCTCTATGCTGCCTCTTACACTCAAAAGTTCTCCACAGATCCTGCTTGTTAGACATCTTCCCTGCTTCTGATCATAACTGCACAAAATCAGTGTACTAATCATGATCAGATGGGGCAGGAGGAGCAGTTAAAGTTTGTTAGAAGTTACTTTTATTAAACACATATAAAGCCAGATTCCTTTATCATCTGGGTACCTGAATCCTTTGTACAGTATTTGGAAAATCTTCCCTGGGAATGTCTGCTGTTTACAGGGACTGCAGTGGGTGGGCATCCATCCATCTTTCATACTTGATCAGAATGGAACTTAGTGCAGAGGCAGCTGCAGACTATTTTGGCAACGGGCAGTAACAAGGTGCAACTCCCAGGCCACCACCTAGTTCACCCAGAGTGAACTAATGTCATGGCACCATACTGAGAAGAGGTTGGTGTAGCCATAAAAACAGTTGCCTTCCCTGAAAAGCTGTGACCAACTTCAGATTTAATGTATCCATCGCTCACAATGTGCTGATAGTGAGAGAGTCCTGTCATAAATGTTAAAGACTTTTCTGAGCAATTAGACAGAATAAGGTAGTTTTGCTAGAATACCCTGTGAAATACAGATGCCAAGCACTATTCTTTAGCCCAGAGAGAAGTAGCAGATAAGTAATTTGTATTATTATTACTAAATTACTTAGATTGCTTTTCTTTCTAAAGTAGCTACTTCTTATGAAGTAGATTAGGAATTCCTCATTTTTGACACTGAAAGGAAAATGGTGAGTTGCTTTGAAAAATATCACCTAAGTATATCCTAAAAAGTAAACAGTGGGAAAAAAATGCTCATTACAATATCTAGGCAATCTTACCAGTGTGCCTAAAAACACAAAACAAAAGAGATGTCAAACCATGCAAAATTTTCCCTCACTTGTAAGTAATCCCACTGATTCCAGTAAAACAACTCACATGAAGAAATGTAAGCACTTATTACCTGTTTCAATGTGTTTGTTTTGTGGCTCTACTGACAAAAGTTCAAATCCAGTCCTTACAGATTTAATGCAAATTCAATTCTTGCCACTGGTTAATGTCAGGATATTATTTATCTGCCTTAACTTTTTCTTTATTTTCATCTAAATGGGTTTTGCTGTTGCAGATACTGAGATACTGAGATTAAGTGGTGGCAGTTGTCAATGTAAAGGTTGAGCCAGGACTCTGGCTGGAATTTGATCCCCAGGTGGTGAGAAAAAAAAAACAAAACTACATCAATAGGTTGGGGATTTGCTTGTTTTTACCAGTGTGCATCACCTCTAATTATACATAGGTATGTCTGTACCTGGGGAGCAGAACATCTCTGGCACCCACTGATTTTCACAGTGAGTTTAGGGATATGCAGGACAGATATGAATAGGGGCTGGCCTGCAACCTCTGAAATATTTGCCATAAAATTTAAAATGCTCAGAAATTTTATGTGAGCTACTATGTTCAAACATCTTTAGGTACTTATCTGGATTTTTGAAACTGTTCCTTTTCCCCTCCCTCCCCACAAATTCCTTGTTATTCCTTTATTTTTCCCCACTTTTCTGCCTTTTCCCCCAGTGATCACAAGTGTCTGTTTCATTTCCATCTGCCAGCAAAAGGCTGATGAAAAACCCTCCAAACTCTCTTACTGCAAATATTTTATTTGAAATAAATAAAACATCTCTTGTGTGCAGGGAGAGGAAGGACCAAAAGTGGCAGAGTGATATTGGTTAGAGCTCTCTGCAGCAGCACTGATGTAGCATTTTTGTTATGGCTGCAAAACATGAAGACTAGAAGGAAACAGTTCATTTAGGTCAGTCCTTTTTTTGGTTTAGTTATTTAATTTGGGTCAATTTTGAAATGAAAACCTAAAGCATTTTATTTTTAAACTGCCAGAGTGAAGTGTTCAGGCAATTTTTTAGATGGTTCCATGTTCTCCTCTGCTGTGTTAACTAACAACCTCAATTTGCAGGCAGATCCAGTTCCTCTACAGTGGTGCCTTTGGTGAATTTTCTCCTCCACATCTGTTTTAATTATTATTTTCATAACTTTTACACCTCATTCATAAAGTTATGAGAGGCCACCATAAGACAAAGCTCCCTACTGGTGGCAGAAGAGTGCCAGCAGCTCCAACTTACTATTACAATACCAGTCTGCTATTCTGTAACTTTTGTTTTGCCACTCCACGGTGATTTTGCAGAACTGCCTGGCCTGTGATGTTCCCAGTCTCTCGGCAATAACTAAATAAGTAGCTCATAAAGGTTTCTAATGCTGCCATTCAATAGCATTCATACTCAAGAGACAGCAAGGGTTTAGGTTGGCAGCTGTCACATTTTTCTTTCAGAAGGGTTGAAAACCTGCGGTCTCTTTCTGACATTGCAGGATACAGGGAGAATCATGCAGGTGCTGGAAGCCTGAAGCCTTTACTTTGGCTTCCAGAAAATTAGGAAGCAAGGGAGAGTGTTGAGGGAAAATATAAATTATGTATTGAGCAAAATACACAGGCAGCTTCTAAACTCCTCAGTTTCCTCTCTGCAACATCTGTGCCAAAAGCCTTAGCACACAAAGTTGTGACAGGAAGAACCTGTGTCATGTTTCTTTTGAGTACGTTGGGGGTTGGTGAAAGGGTGCTGTGAACAGCAGCGTGGTGTGCCTTGGCTGGCTAGGGCCTTTACCCAAAATGGAATGGGCAAGATTTGGAGTTTGTCCTTGCCCACTAGTCTCAAGGAGGTTTTTGGTCCTCTCACTGTGAGAATTTGTTTTGCTTTAATCTTGCCCTGTCCTGTGGATGGGATAAGTGGATGTAAAGGAATGTCATTTTGCTGGTATTCTCCTGCTCCAGCTCTCCTCAGTCCATTTAGCACTTGTCCATCCCAGCTCATATTTGAACTCGACCAGCTTTGTCCGAGGCTCTCCAGGTACACCATGCTTTTCACACTGTGAAGTCTAGGCTTTGCTTGTGATGGAGTTGAGCAGAACAGCAGAGTGCATCTAACATGCACGTTATGCCCCAGGGTTGAACACGTCCTGATGCAATGAGATGTACAGTGTCTGTCTGGAAGATCTCAAGGGATTAAAGTCATTCTAAACTGAATGGAGGATGAAAATTGAGAGGCTGCTATCAGTGGAGGGAAGGAAGCCATTGTTTATGTAGAGCCGGTCACTTGTAGGGCAGATGGAGAGTCTGCACGCCTCCCTGCATTGTTGTGTCAAACATCAAGCTGTAAACCTGACCTCTCAACATGTCCTGAGCTCAGCCAAAATAGTCCCTAAATCATTCTGGTTTTGGCCTCTCAATAGCTTATGGGATTTTGCAGCCTACAAGGTGGCTGACCTCTGGGGCATACCTTGGTGGGGAGGGTGATTACTGTGCTCTGTGAGAGGAAAAAGTCACTTTAGATGTAGAGACTGATAAATTTTAGTGCTCAGAGCTTCCCTGTGTTAAACTATCTTTCCTACCAGTAAGACCTTAAGTATTTGCTCTTAAAAGACTATATTTCTTCTGAGAATTTGAGGGACAGAGTAGTGGTGGATTTCTTCCAAACTGTGGCAATTTTATAAAATTCCAGTTGGGATCTGTTGACCAAGAAGTCAGAGTGCATACATACTTGATGTCAGGTCTTGTTTACTGAAGGTCATGTTCCAGCCAGCAACCCCAGCCAAGAGGGCCATGCTCTTCAATACTAGTCCAGGAAATATGTTCCCTGGTACACCTAAACCTTTGAGTCCTACTCCATACACCAAATTAAACAAATGATTACTGTCATGATAATTTGATCTTTTAGTTGCCATGTGGCCGCTTGTTAATTTGTTTCACGATGTGTCAGCTTCTAGATCTAAGACTGATATTACACCCTGAAGGTTAACCATTATCTTACATCTTATTCATTAGAAAGCAAAGGATGTCTAAGTACCAGTGACAGGTTTTCTAAGGGCCTCTGTTTACAGAGGCTACAGGACAGGTTTAAAAAAAACCCTGAGACTGCCATTAATGGTGGCACAACTCACATAGCAACATTTGGATGCCCTCCTTGGGGAATGAATTGCGAAACGAACCAGCTTATTCCTCTCCTCTGAGTAATGCCAGCCATACTAACAGTACATTTTGACAGAGATTTATTGTAAGGCTGTAGGAACAGCTGATGTGCACCCAGCGTAAAATGGTACCATGGTGTATTGAGCATTGCCAGCAACCCTTACCCACTTTTTTAGGATTCATGGCTTTTCTGGCAGGTGTAGCAGTGGCCTGGGACAAGAGTCATACATCCTGCCACTTAAGTGTAGCACAGACCGATGTAGCACAGTTCTACCTCAAAGATTCAAGGCAATTAGACCTTAATGAAGCTTATTCCCATGTGTTATTTGCAGCTGACTGTTGGCAGAGAGAGACTACATGTCGAAACACTCAGGCTTTTCACTTGCATCATCTGCCCTAGCTATGAGATGACAAAACGAGTCCAACTGTTGCTTGTCACACATAGCATAGCTATGCCACAGACTTCATGGCAGATGACTGAGGTGAAGGTATTAACATAGCTGACATTCGCTGTACACTGGCATGCTGTGCTGCCAAACACTGCCCAGAGCACCGTGGATGCTCATGGCACATGCTCTAGCCATCGAGGTGTCCATCCCAGCCCTGGCAGCTTTCCTGCCCCAGCCCACTGAGTAGTAGAAAAAGAGAAATAAAATGCAGCACAAATAGTGATTTAAGGTTGTAATTGCTGCTGCCTTGTGAAGCAGCCAAGGACTAGAGGTTCTGTAGGAAGGATCTCTTTCCTGGATGCCAAGACAAAGGGTTAGAAACAAAGGGGTCTGATTGTATTCTGTCACAGCAATGAGCTTGCCCAAGAATACACCTGCAGCAAGTTGGTTCCTTGGGCTCACTAAAATGCATTCCTGTTGGCTTCATCTCAAACCTCTGATGGAATTTAAAATCTTCACAGAATCACGGAATGGTTTGGGTTGCAAAGGACCTTAAAGATCATCTATTTCCAGGCCTCCTGTCATGGGCAGGGACACCTCCCACTAGACCAGGTTGCTCTGATGAATTGGCCTTTTGGGACAGAGCAGACATATATTGTCAAAGGTAACTCAGCATGTTAAACATCTCTTCTGTGTCCCTGATTTTAAAATATCTTTTCTATATGGTGACAGAGCTGTCAGAAATTTGAGGGCTTGGCTTATACCCAATTGAACGTACCATAAAATCCTGGTTCTGCTCTCTGACCAGCCGAGTTACACTTGTATAATCAGGTTTCCAGGGCAGTTACCCTGAGAAAGCAAAGCCAAAATGTGCTGATTGAATGTGTGGCCAGGTGCTTGACTTCTAGCCGCATGGTACCGTATGGCACAGCCCAGCTGCACAGGCAGTTGAGGGAAAAATGGAGCCAGCATCGGCTCCCGGCCACCCGCCGGTACGTTGCCGGGTCACTCCGACTCCAAACGTGGTTCAGCTACGGGCCTTTCCTCTTCCGAGGGAGCGCCGCTCGCCGGGCTGCGGGCTCGTCCCGCCGGCCCGAGCTCCCTCTGCCGGCCCCGGCCCCGCAGCGCCCGCCTGCGGGCCCCGAATCTCGCCCGCAGCCGCCCCGGCCCGGGCCAGTCAGCGCGGCGGGGTGTGCTCCTCCTGGGAGCATCTCGCCTCACCGGCAAGCGCTCCAGGGGATTCGGTGTTACTGTCAGGTTTCGTCTTTGGAGAATGCTTGTTAAATTGTTTACGTGGTACTGGAAAGAGTCCAGCTCTGGAGTGGAGAGAGGTTTAGCCCGGACTAGCCAAAAAATTGGTGTGGTTGTGTTAGGCTCTGGAAGAGCCAGTAAGCAAAAAAGCCAAGCTTTGAGTTACTGGCGCAGCAGCGGTTTGAGCTGGGCTTAGCGCGTGGTAACAAAGCGTCCTTTCCTGTTCTTGCTGCTCAGAATTCTCTCCTTTTTTTTCTTTTATTTTTTTTTTTTTCCTGAAAATTCATTTGGGAAAATGTCCCAGTTTCCTAGGTAATACAGGTCACAAGAACCACGACATCTTTTTTGCATCAGAAGAAGCTTCTGTTTCAGCAGAACAAACTTTTCTGAGGAAAAACTATTGTATGTGCAGCTCCCCACTAACCCCAAAAGGAAGCCACGATGCCTGGGTAGATTGCGTTTGTGCCAGAAATGCAGGCAGGGTCAGGAAAAGGCATTCTACTTCCATAGTTGCAACAAGCAGAAAAAGTCCAAATGCATTAAGCACCTAGTTTTCTTGATCCTGCAGATCCTGTGCTTCTGCAGAGCCCCACAGAAGTCTGGCATCAGTCTGCGCAAGTGGTATCCGTGTGCCAGGGGTTTTTAGTGTGAGCTTGTTGCGAGAGGAACGGTGTGTTGTTACGTATTTGTGCTCCACCTACCAGTATTTTAAATAATATTGCAAAGGCATCTTGCTTTTCTTGCAAGGGATTTCTTTCACTGTGGTAGTCACTCAGTGGGTATGGGGAAAGTCTCGTTCTGCTTCAGCCTTGATGTCAGTGCAGTCCTTTTATTGCCATGGGTTTCTTGGCAAAGGTTTCATGGGTTTCAGTGTGCTGAACTCCAGGCTGTACGGGTGTGAGGCATCCTCTGGTTTGAAGCAAGGTGGGAAAGGGCTGCTGCCTACTGTTCAGAAGAGGGGAAAAGGAGACAAAAGGTGGCAGAGCAGAAACTGTAGTAAGTGACTTTTCTCCCCTCTTTTTGTATTTCACTGTCAGAGCCAGAACTGCCAATTGATTACTAGGTTTAGGATCTTTCTTCTTCTTCTTTTTTTCTTCTTTTGGGGAGGGAGAGGAAAGGGAAGAATTTCAAGCAGCACAGACCTGTTGGCACCTCAAGAAATGCTGAGCAAAATCCTGAGGATTTTACTTGAGTTTTCTCTCTAGTAGAGATCCTTCTGATGGGAACAGGAATTGTGCTCAAGAAGAACTACTAGTTTTTACCCTGTGGAAGTAACAAACCTTTCCTGTGGGCTCAGAGACTAGTGACCCTCAAGCACACCTTAGAGGGTGCCATCATATAGGTTCAAAATAATGTCTTTTTTTTTTTTTTTGTATCTGCTGACAGCTTCTTTTTCTTTCTTTTTTAATTTTTCTTTCTTTTTTTCTTTTAAAACAAAACAAACCAAACCAAAATATCTTTAGATTGTTCTTTCCCCAGCCAGTGGTCTTTCCTACAGCTGATTCCTAATGTTTTACAGGATGAGTTACACATCCTGCCTTAACAGCAGACTAATACCCGGGTTTGAATTACTATTGAATAAGCAGCAATGAAATCTCTATCAAAATAATCAGTAGTTCCAAAAATCACAAACAACAAAACAAGCAGAGTTGAACTAACTCAGCAAGATCATTTGCAGCATCAGGGACAGTGAGTCATATTTCTTTTCCCTCCCTCAGCAGACTCCATCGCTGCCTCTCTCAGCCCCGGGGAGGGCAGGTGGAATGGGTAGGGCATGACTTCAGAAAGTTAAAAAAAAAAAAGTAAGTCGACATCACTCTGGTCACATGATCCAAAGGGACCAATGGAGGCAGGTTCTGGAAAGGGGAACAGTTAAATTTGTAATTTTGGTTGTGTGAAACACTTCTTTGGGCCTCATAAACAACCACAGAACCACAAGTTGGGTACAGAGGCAGTCACACAAGAGCGGGTCCGGGATATTGGTCAGCAGGCAGGGCGAATCGTTTTGACTGCAAACCACAGAGTTTCATAGAGTGGTAAGCATCATCAACCACAACCGATCCGCTATTTTTTTTTTCTTTTTAAGAAACAATTTCAGAGTTCTTTTAGCAAAAGAACCTTATAATCCGCTTTGTGCTGCTCCCAAGGCACCAGGATAAAACAGAACGTGATGGCTGGGAGGAGGGTGGTAGCAATGACCATTCTTCATTTTTCACTCCCCAAGGTAGAAGAAATCATATATTCCTTCACTGTAAAGAGAGAGTGAGTTTTAAAGAGGAAACAATGGCTTCAAACAGCATATTTGAGTCACTTCCTTCTTACCAGCACTTCTTGAGAGGTAAGTACCTTTCAGACTTTCTAAATATACTTTTTACTTTCCCATACTTAAGAAAATGCATGTTTGGAGAGTATCTGGGGACATTCTTGTAGTACACGCTTTTTCCCACTTCAGTTTTCTTTGAGGTGCTTTCATTGAGGCTAATATCTGAGTTTGTAAGAATACCATCTCGTTAATTATCAGTCCATTAAAAAGATTATAACAAGGACTCATTTAAGCTGTTCAAACAGCCATTGCATGCTTGTGAATTTTCTCTTCGTAAATCAGTGTGCTAGAATAACTCACATGAATTACTGCAGATACAATAGCAGTAGCACAAGCCTCTTTTGATTCTTTTTGGCAGAATTATGACTTTTTGTCCCACTGCCATGGGGACATTACAGCCAAGAGCATACGACACATATTACAGGCTGAAACACAGGGAGTGAGCAGTAAGCTGGTGTTACAGCCAGCAGAGCGTGATGCTGTCTCACTTATGCTAGACCATCAGCCTGGGCAAAGGCTTGTTCACTGGAGAGAAGTCAGGAAAAGCTTAGAAATATTCTTAAAGTTAGCTGCAACTCACACGGCTCAGGAAAAGAGGTGTGGATAAACTCAGACTTTCTGTTGATGCCACTTGGGTCTTGGATGACTGCAAATTGTTGGCTGCAGCCACCCTTAGAGAAATGAGGCAGTCCTGTAGGGGATGACGGAGGGATTGAAGGGCTTCACCCTGCAATCTGCCTTTTTTCAACAGTGACCAAGTGTGCTCAGAAGCTCCTTCTAATGTTCTCACAACCCCCCATAGAGCTAATGGTTTAGTCATGGGTTATTCATACGAGTAAGCTAGGGACTGGCACGAGAAACTTGTCCTCTTCCTCGTAACTATCTTCCTAAATAGCTCATGCTACAGCTGAACTTTTCCCCTTTCCACACAAGCCCTCTCACCACTCAAGCCCTTTTTGCAGCAGGGCTGCATTGGAGCAGATGACAAGCCACACAAAGCCTGTCGCGGACCGCTCGTCGAGCGTGGCCAGGGTGCTGCCAGAAAACAGCACTTCATAACTCTTTATAGTTACAGACTACAGTTTCCTGGCCTTGCTGGTGGTGTCGGTGTGAGTCATGACTTATTTGTATTAATAAACGGGATGGGGAATGCGGAAGGCTCTTCTCAGCTGCTGTGTCACAACAAGCAGCAGTTCTGCCGGCATCCTGCCGCTCCTGTGTGTCAGCCTTCCCCAAGTGCGATGCAGAGGGCAGCCTCTCGAAATGCTAGCCTGCTCTCTTGCCTTTTTTCAGTGTGGTTTTCCCCCTCTGTCAAAAGTTTTTTTACATCCATCTTTCTGACACTGAAGGAGAGCTGAACTGCAGCGAGCTGCATGAGTCACTCGGGCTCACAGCACTTTCTATACTGTGCAGGGGAGATGCTGAAGTATGAGCAAGAAGTGGCTGACTGCTCTGAGGCACTCACAGATGACATTTCCTCAGCACCCCTACCAGGCAAAGGAAGCAATACTGCTAGAATAACAAGAAGGATCTTCCTGCATTTCGTCACCTTTTTTTTTTTTTTCTGTTTTGTTGGTTGTCTGTTTTTTTTTTTAGGTGGTTGGTTGGTTGGGTTTTTCAGCTCACACGACAGTTTACTGTTTAATATGTGGCACAGGAAGACTTTTTGAGGAAATTTTATGTTTCTGATAACAGAGTGAACCTCATGAGGCAGTGCTTGCAGTGAGTGCCAGAACACAGACAGAGTATGGGATGGGATGGGGATGGTAGCTGCTGTATTGCAGGCAGGAGCCTAGAGAGCCTGAGAGCAGCTGGTTGGAGACCAAGGACCAATTTGTCCAGAAAATGAGGATTTTTATTAAAGCTGGTTAATCCAGCAAGTAATTTAGCTTAACACTCTAGAATGGGTCTTATTATTCTCTGTATTACTGTTCTTATTATTGTCATTATTGTTCCTGTGGTACCAATATTTTGTGTTTTTTCATGGACTAGCTAGAAGTCCTTCTAGGCTAGAAGTCACGCTAGCTACCTTAAGATATTCATCCAGATTTGGCAATCCAGGTACAGATTCTGGCACATGCCCAGCACAAGCAAGATCAAACTCCCACTGTACAGTGCTAGAAAAGCTTGGGCAACAGAACTTTAAGTTATAAAGCAAATGTTTCATCGTTGCGAAAGAATGTTGCATTTGAACATGGAAGCCTGTGATAGTTTTCCAGCAGTTCCCTTTTTGTTCCTTTCTTTGCTGAAATGAAGTCCACACAGTTTCAAAATCCTGGGTGCAGCAAAAGTAGCGCTTTGGCTGTGGAGCAATAAAAATAATCATCCCTAGGGTCGGATGTTCTCATCCATATTTCTCAATAGTGTTTACATAAGCTGGTCACTCTAAATGTCCAAAACCGTCTCTTCATTTTTTCCCGCCAAAATTTATTGCACTTTCTCCCTTAACTGAAATTGTGAGGTAAAGGGAAAAATAACAAGTTGTTTTCTGCCATGGATTTCACTTTATCAGTCCATGCAGTCCTCCGAGAAGGAAATCCATAACTCTTTTTAAGCCTGATACTATGTGAAAATTGGGAAAAAAGAGGGGAGTGGGGAAGCAGAACCATTGTTCCAGCCCCTGTGATCAGTGACAGACAAAGAAAGCCTGACATATTAATTGAATGTGGTACACCACAAAGGATATGGCCCTTTTTCTATCACACCACACCAGGTCCTTGCTTCTGCCACTAGGTAAAGACATGAGGATTATACTGAAAGCTCCAGTGGTGTGCCATGAACACATGAACACATTCTCATATTTACTAGCTCTGCCTTTAATGATGGCCTCATTTTCCTAATGGCCTCTTTCGGTTTATGATCTGGGCTTGGTGTTAGGATTACAGGGTAGGAGCATTTTTAGGTGTCTTGCTGCAGTGCAACCCACAGGAAAAATATCATCTCTCTCGAATCTAGGCATGAATCAGTAAGGCTGTAGTTTAAACTTCTACTTCAGCAAGATTCATAGTAGAAAGATGGATTTGCTGGTTATACTGAGGGTTTGACACAGGTTCCTGCGTACTGGCCAAGTCAACACAGTGATACTTGGTTTTGGGCAGGAGAGGCTGAGGGAGTTGGGGTTGTTTAGTCTGGAGAAGAGAAGGCTTAGAGGTGACCTCATCACTCTCTTCAACTACCTGAAGGGAAGTTAT
>JANHFX010015594.1:0-56613 GCA_027560015.1 Chloroceryle amazona
GCTCTTCCGTTCTTTCTCCCCCCCTTCTTCCCCCGCCCCCCCCCTTTTTCTTTTGATTTTTCTTTTTCTTTTTTTTTTTTTAGGTTGTTTTGTTGTGGGTTTTTTTTTTAGCTTTTTTTTCTTTTCTTTTCTTGGAGTTGTGGTTAAAGTTGAAAAGTGGTCCGTGCATATGTAATCTCGTGCCCATAGGCGATGGTGATTATATGCCACCCTTTTCCTTCCAGTTTATTGTAATCAGAATTTGTCAGCACTCTCAATTTGGTAGTGGAAGCTTCCATTTTGTGAGGAAGGGGTGTTGGTTTCTTCTAACATGGAGAAAAGTCTGCAGAGTTTGCAGGTGGGGGATGGGGCCCCATTCATGCTGAACATTACCATTTTGATTGCTTTGATGCCATTTTTGGAGGGGGGAGGGGATAGAATACCCTACTCAGCAGAGCACAAAGATGTTTAATCACTGTATAGAATCAAATCAGATACTTTCTTTTTTAAAGCAAATCTGACACTACATGATAGCTAAGGGTTGTTAGTCCTTTCTTGCAGTATAAAACAGCAAGTTGTTGACTCTAATACTACTATGCTGAGTAGATTTTTTTTTTTAAACAAGGTAACAGCCTTTACTGCAACAATGCATCTTTATGTGTTCTTTCTTCAATACGGAAATAGTTTTACTGTTCTAAGTGGGTATTTAGAACATACATTTGATCATTTTCCCCTGTATTGTAGCAACTATTTCAAGGCTGTTTAAATTTTTATGATGATAGTAAATGAGAAGCTATTTATTATGTGTCATGTTGGAATTTAGATAAGGCAGAGAGACACATTTGAAAATATGGTTTGAACATTCAGTTTCAGCTCGGTGAAAAAGGTTTTTCCTAAGCTTGCACAACATATTTATGGGTAATCCAAACTAACTAGTAAACAGTCATATATTTATGACTTGACCTTCTCATAATCTTGTAAATAAATCTATAAACTATGAAGTAATTAAACATAAAATACTGTAAACAACAAACTTGGCCTAGCAGGATACCCACTATTTTTAGGCAAAAACATAGATCTTTATTACCGATTTCAGCATCCGGTGCAACAAGAGCTTATAAATAAGAGACTAGCTGGTGATGTGGTGTCATCTGGCTCCAGACTGCCACCTCTGGAGGTTTAAACCGAAATCTTTCTTCGCTCACAAATGAAATGAGTTTGAAGGTCTTAGTCTTTGACCAAGTCACAAAACCATTGCATAACTTTGCAGACTTGCTATAATTAGCAGTTGCTTCTTTGGTAATGACTTATAAATGAACTATAGGTCCTGGAGGGCATGGAAAAGGTGAACTGCAAGCTGCAGAGACAATAGATAGGCTGATGTTGGAAACATTTAGTGGTTTCAAGCTCTAGTTTTTGTGGCTATACCAAAACGCTGACGTAAACTTAAATAGACGGTGTAAGTAGGGAGGTTATTTTTACATGTGTATGCACATTCTTTCCCTTCTTGCCACCCCCTCAGGCCCCCTCCCCCCCAAACTTGTTTAGGCACAACTAATCCATAATTCAGTACTGTATACCTTTGATTGTGCATGCCCTGAATACAAAAGATGCTAAAATTGCATTTCAATTAAACTGCACATGTGGATGATGAAACAGATACTAAAATGAATGGATGATCACATCATCCACATCTGTTAGAAGTATAGCAGGAGTGAGTGTTGTCTTGGAGCACCCTTATTTGTCAATTTTCCATTGTAGCCATTGGCATTTGTGACAATATTTCCTTTTCTTGAAAGTTACAGATCAAGATGAAAAGAACTGAATGACAAACTCAACTCTTGGTGCATGAAGTAAACATATAAAGGAGACTTTTATGCACAGTTGGATTTTAAGTTGCAACCTAATTAGGGATCCCTGGCCAGTCATTGATGTCTCTTTTATGTTGATGGTTTAGAAAAATATGGAATTAAATGTAGTTTTAATATTTTCTCAGTGTTTTCAAGTAAGCTGTTGTTTTTTGTTATTGAAATGATGCAGCTTCAATCAATCAATACTTAGTTTGGCACCCAGCTCAGAAAGACAAAAGTTAGACTTTTGTTAGAAGTATATCTTTAGTATACTATGCTTTTGATGAATTGTCATAGCATTTGAGAGTGGGTTACCTCTTCTTTAACAACATATGATGTGTGAAGACTCCATTAGTTGGTCCAGTAGTTTTACACCTTCAATCTACAGCACATGCAGAGCAGCAGTAACATTTTTATCTAAATTGTCAAGCAACAAGCATTTATATGTAAATAAAAGAGCTATCACAAGAGCCAGCACTGGCTTTAAAAGCATACCAGAGGAGCTCTGCTGCTGCATGTGTTTCTTGCTTTCTTCATGTCCTTAAAGCGTCATTAAGGATCTTTCCATTTTAGAAAGTTGTCTCTTATTCATTAATAGATCAAGATTAACAAAGGAAACTCCAAGCCTTTACCTTTCAGCCAGAAGTTACTTGCTACTGATGTAAGTATAAGGTGGTAAGCTAGGTCTTAAAAATTAACAAGGGGTATGTGTGGGCTACTATATTTTCAACTGCAATGAACTCTGAATTCAGACAGCCTGTCCTGGAGCGCAGTAATAAAAATATGTCTTCCTGACATTATGTATATGCTATTCACTCTTGCACTGCCTCATTTCTTCACCATAATTTACTATCTCTGCAGAAAATCAACATTAGTTTCAGGCAGATTCTTCCAGCCTGTGTTATTGCTGGTTTGTATTTTTGGGTAGTATATCCGAAATTAAATAGCTGACTGTATTTTGCCTGTGGTGATCACCAGCAAAGCATGTTTGTGGCAAGTGTTAGAGTTCTTAAAATTTAAGTACAGTTCTTATGCAAGTTGTTGGAAATAATTTAGCTCAAGATGTCTGGTTTTACTGGTGTTGTATCTTTGTTTTGGGGAAAAGGAGGACATGGGTTTTTTTGCTTTGTTGAAATTTATGCTGCGCTGTGCTTGGAAATGGCAGCATTGTTTACGCATGTTAAAGGGGAAATTATTGACATTTGCCAAAGCTCAGTATTTCATACGGCTAGATACTTTCAAAATTGTTTAAGTAAAATAAGGGTTATAAGCTTCAGCGAAAACTGAGATAAAACCTGAAAGGCATTTCCAAATCAGGTTGAACCTAATGTCAAACTTCCCCGTCCAGGTGTGTGTGCAGCAGTCCTGTTTGTTGTGGCAGGAGTTGCATTTATGTATGCCTTGCTGAAGTCCAGGGGGATAGGGTGGTGAGCTCCCAGATGAAGTATTAAACTTTTCAATCACTGTGTTGAGTCTTCAAACACAAAGACAACAGGTATTAAAGATGGGCTTGACTTTGCAGTTCTTCTGCACATGGAGGTACTGCTGACTTTGCTGGGAGATGTGAACAACTGCAGAATCAAATGAACCGACTGGATCAAAGGAAAAATTACTTCTGGATTGTAATTCAAAAAGCTTCAGATCCTTTTTTTTTTTTTCTTCCCCTATTGCTAGAATCTGCTAGTAATTTATTGGTTTTCATCTGTAGAAAAAGTGACAAAACTAGGGAAGAATTTACCTTCGGCTCCTTGGAGAAGACACTTGGGAATATAGTTTGCTAATGGCAAGCCTAGCATTCTGTTTGTGCTTTCATTAATGCCCTGTTGAGATTCCCTGTTGCTATTTGGGGAAAAGGGTAAAAAAAGGCATTTTCATAGAGGTGAAACACAGTGGAAGTATGTATACTTGTGGCTTTCTGCCTTCCATTAGGTTGCCCTTACAAGACTCATGGAGATTGCCTATCTGTAATGAAAATGTGTACTGGAGGGGGTTAGAACCAGCTTTTGTTTGGTAGCTGCTTGACTGGCATGTGAAATGCTGTTTTATTCCATCATTTTTCTTTGACTGTACACTTTTCTGTACTTGTACAGTGTATCACTTGGCAGGGCTAAGAGTTGAAAAGTGAACACTACATTCATTCTAACCATTTTAGAGAGTTCACTTTGATATTTTCACCACTTAAAACACCTGCTGTCAGAACAGTACAATTGATTTCAATTAACTTTGAATTTCTTCAATAAGATGATTCTTATAATAACTCCAGTAATCCCATGATGCCTCATTAGAGGAGCTGGCTATGATGATTATCCCTGTGATTTAGCAATTTTTTTCCTTACAATGCTTTTGTCTATTCAGAAAAAGGAATTATGCCAACAATACCTTTTTATTTCACTTCTGGTTTTACACTAACAGTAACTTGCTACCTGTTACACATTGTAAAATATCTATTTTATACTTGGAGCAAACAAGTATTTGTTCGGATGAACATGATGCTTGGGTAGAGAGACCCTTTCAGAGAAACTTCAGTTCTGTGTAGGAGCTATACATCTTGGAGTTAGACTTTGTATTACTTTTTTAGTAGAAGCTTGGAGAGTTAAAAGTGGTGCTTCTGCAGAAGTCTTTGTCTAGAGCTCTGTTTTAATAGAACAAATTCTCCACTGATTCATGCTATGTGTGCAACTTATCCAGGACATTGTATCATGTCAGATGTTCATACCAGTTCACTTGCTTCAGGATCTGGTCCACAGACTCATTCTTCTTGTGGAAGAAAAGGGGAATATGTCTCTAAATGTCTCCTTTCCACAACATGATGCTAGAGAAGGGGTTTTGAATGGTGATTTTAAATCATGTTTCCAGTGGGATACTGCATCACTCTAAACACTTCTGGTATGTTCAAGTACAGAAAATCCCTTTTCATCTCATTCCAGATTTGATTTTCAAGTTGAAAGCATGAAGGCGTATAAAGGCATGTTAATACAGGAGTTACTTTTAACTTTTCCCTCTATGCCTTTCTCTTTGTGATCAAAGATAAAATATGCAGTATTTTTGTACTTGATTATAAAAGGATACCTCCCTCTCCTCTCCACCCCTCAAAACAAAATCTGAAGCATCAACACAATTTCTAATCAATAGAGCTAAAGGGTAGTAGTTTCCGAATCAATAAGACAAGGCCGTGGTAAATGGTGTATGTGTGACCACGATGTCAGAGGGCAATTTGTACACACAGAGTAGTTGGAGGTAAGGGAAGTATGAAAATGGGCTGCAAGTTTAAGATAAGAACAAAGAAGGACAAAAAAAGAAGTGGACTAATTGAAATGCAAATTTATCTTTCTGCCATTAAAGTAGACAGTTATTTCAACCTAACAGACTTACATTTGGTCTATCCAATCCTTGTCATTGAATCACCTTAGACACACTTCCCTTTTATCTATGTATATAAATGTATGCGTGCATATATATAATAATTATTTTATTTTAACTTAAGGTGGTACTAGTTTTTGATTTGGAAATGTTCTTCTTGAGCCAAAATGTACTTCCTTAAACATGCTTCCTAACCGCCGCCTCCCCACCCCCCCAGTTTTGAATCAGCTACTTATTGTTATGTAGTAGCAATTTCCAGAGTGTCCTATGAAACTGCTGATGTGGCTTAGTTCTAGCTACAACCTACAACTGCCAATTGTGAGCATCTATTGAAATCTAATAAGTACCACAGGGCTTTTTTTGCACATGTACAGGCAGACTCTTCTGGTTAATATACAGAGACAGTAGAAAAATAGGAGGATGTGTTTTCTTTTTTTAACCCACAGAGGAGTTAAGTGTATGACCAAGTTTAGACTACAAAATGACCCTTCTGACTGAACAGAAAGTAAGGCAGAGAAGTGACCCTAAATGCGACTGCAGTAAAATCAAAACAATAAGTATCTGTGAACTCTGTAAACGTGATGAGTGGTGTTAATTTGATTTTATGAGAGGCAATCTTATTTTCAGAGTTGGAATTTAGTCCAGAGAGCCTGGGCATTGAGGCTGTGTCAAGAGCAGTGTGTTCACCTGAAAGTTTGTCTGATTGCTTGTGTTTAATCAAGAGATGCATATGATGGGTCTTAAAATAGGAGTCAGATCTATGTAGTATATAGGTCATTCTTCTTTCCACGTTGATTTAACGTGATCATGTTGGTACTTTGTGACGTAGCTTACTCCTTATTCAGAGAGAAGGAGTGGAAGAGCTTTTCTGCGCAAACTCAGCTATTGATGAAAAATCTTACAAGGTTACACAAAGTGAAAATGTATATTACATTTTGATTAACAGGAGTCAAGTGAGAATCACTGATACTTTTGACATGCATCAGAGATTAACCTGCATTTTCTGTAATTTTCCGTTTTTCTGAAGCGCTTTGAATCAGCTAAGAGTGCCTAAAGATTTATTGGTGAACCGAAGCTTTTCTAAGAATGAGAAAAAGGAGAGAAGCTTCCATTCTCAGAAATGTACAGGCTCAAGCGTCTCTGTATCTAAATGTGCTTGTGTGTGCATGTGTGTGTGGTTGGGTATGAGCATAAGGTCTTTCTCTTTGATATCATTCAGGCAGAAAGCCAATATGCACATGTAAATGAGCCTGAAAATGTAATTAAAAATATATACATACTGGGGACTGTGATACAGAATTTAATATGAGATGCAGGTTACAAGTGACAAGTAATGTTTCCTATATAATCACTAACTCATATATGTGATTTATGCATCACATGTGCTGAACAGATAAATGCTGAAATTATTTCTTTAGACAGAATTTCACCACAGCGAGTGAACAAAGTACGCCTTGCCCGTTCTTTTCCCTTCAGCCAAAACAAACGCCAAAATACACCTACCATGAAAATGTTACTACGGAGATGAAAAGTATCTTATATAAGGGCAGATAAAGACCTCTTTGAGAACATCTTTCCCGGCAATAAAATGTGACAAAATAGACTTACTTGTGTTGTTAATATATTAAGATAAAGGAAATTCTGCAAATTGTTAACACATATCGAGAAACTCATATACAGATGGAAAAAAAAGAGAAAACTTGCCAGGTGAAAGACAAACAATCTTGGCCAGTGCAGATAACAAAGGCTCACACATAAAAGCTTATACGAGAGGCATCTCAGAAACTCAAACTTTAGGCAAGAAGCCAGTTTTCTTTGCCTGAAAGTATTTTCTAAAAGTTAGGTTAGAGTGCTGGGTGCAGAGGCTGACATTTCTGCTCTCCAGCTTGGGAAGAAGCTACTTGGAAAAGCTTTATTTTGCTTTTAAATATACAAGGGCAATCCAGATGTATTTCTATCAAGAGCTCTGTAGCCCATAAATGCATACAACCTAAGCCAGTGCCTTATTTACGTTATTTTATTAACATTCTTTGCTGAGTGGGCTTGAATGGAGCACAATCTCTCATATAGAGGATCTAATTATAAACACAAGGGACAGAACCAAATAAGCAGTCTTTAAAGGGAAAAGAGTCTGGCAGCTTTGTTTAAAGTGTCCTTTAATGAACTTCTTTAGCAGCTTGTATCTTAGCAACACATTTTATTACATACCAGTGTGGGAGAAGCAGTTTGCAGATGGAGTTGCACACAGTAATTTATTTCACGCCCCCCCCCCCTTCTCCCCCCCCGCCTTTTTTTTTTCCCCTTACTTCTCTGTGGTGACTCAACTGGAATGTGCAGAGTAGATTTTCTAACACTGATAGCTCACTCAAAACCCCTGATTGGTTCATTTGTATCTGTTCTGTTTTGTTGGTTGACGAAAAAGGCATTTAGTATGGTAAATGCATAGTGATTTTGCTTGCTCTTAGAAATTCAGATATGACTGTTTTGAATAGGCATGGATTTCAATTAAAAACAACCCAAGCTTCTTTCAATGCACTTTTTTCCTCGTATGTGTTCCACTCAGTGCTAGTCCTTGTTGCACACACAGATGAGTTTCCAGATTCGTAGGTTATTCACTCTTCACTTTTACTTGGGGTTGTTTTAATCTATTGTCTTTAACTGTTCTAAAACTAATTGGAATATAGCAGTGACAGGAATATTTGCAATCTTTTTTTTTTCTTTCTTCTTAGACAAAACCTGGCAGTTAAATGGCAAATACATAAAAATTTAACAGTTGTTTTAAACCCAATAGAAATGGTGAGCCACCGCCACTCCTCCAAATGGCCTATAGTGCTTGGCTGAAAGAAATACTTTTTGTTCTCTCCATTACTAATTGCAGACCAAGTTCTGTTTGTATGCTTTGAGGAGGAAGTGTGGTAGGTTTTTTCAATAGGGTCTGTTGAGGAATGCGGTGCTACCAAGGGTGTATAAGCAATAGAATCTAGACTTCTTTTATTTTTATTTTTTTTCCTTATAAATTAAAGGGGGAAAATGGCTTTTATGAGCAAACTAAATACCATTTGGCTCAATTTACATTTTCTGCTGTCTGGGCAGGTGTAAATCCAGAAATATATTTCCCTGGAGTTCACTGGAGTTACCCAGAGTTTGCACTGGTATGATAAAAATCGGAATCTGGCCAGAGGGAGAAATGCAGGTGAGAAGAGGAGAGGGCGGATGAAAGCAGACCACTGTATTAGGAGAACCCACAGAAGATGGAGATTGTTGGCTTAGAGATGCTGCTTTTGTGGATGGTTTCATTAAACATCAATGAAGAGTTAATATGTTTGGGGTTGATATTAGAGAGACAAAACCTGTCCATTTCATAAAGTCCATTGGTATTTGCAAGTAGGCAGAAGATAGTTTTTGAAAGAAGTTGAATTGCTTCTTTGCTTAACATTGGTAAAATGTAAATGTATTTCCATTAACTGGCAAACTGGTATGTTTCTTGAGTCCTTAGTTCAAAGCAGAAGTTTGTTTTCACTCCAAAAGATGGGTGGATGGATGAATTTTATTCCAGTTTTCTGTTTTCAGTATGTCACGTGCCAGTTGGCCTGTTGTCCCCTCTGGATCTGCAATACCTCAGCTTTTGTAGGAGCATGAAAGAATTCCTTTGAATTTTAAAACCAGAAAGTGAGTAAAATACACAGCCCCACCTATCTTTAAAATGCTGCCATATTAGACCCAAACCAGAAGGATGCCCTCTGAAGCCCAAAGCAATTAAGTTGCCATGTGATTAACTTATTTTTTCTTTTGCAATTCAGTCCACTGTTTATTAACTTAAATTGGATTAAAAAAACTCTAAGCTAGGGGAATGCATCAGAATGTTGCACAATCACCAGGATTAATGATGACAGCCTAAACTGTTGTACAAGCTAAATCATGAAATTCTCAATATTGCCAGGCAAAGGGCTACATGTTTTTCTGCAGCTGTATTGGCCCTAACAGAAGGCACTGGCACTTTCTGGTACAATTCATGTCCTGTCATGAGAAATAGTATTTATGCCATGCACAACATTTGAAGACCATGTCTCGAGGTACTTTTTTTAATGTGCTAATGCTGGGAATATTGAAGTGAGGTGTAAAAGCAAGAGTCTTAACACATTTGGAAAATTATTTTTAAAATATTGTGGTAACAGGGAACAAAATGAAGAACTTAATTATTTCCTGAGACGTTCAAGAAGCACTTAGGAGCCTGTGTATCAGATTGGCCAAAACAAATCAACCAGCTTCAGTTGTTAATTTTTGCTTTAATAAAGAAAGAAAATACTTTTTTTTTTTTTCAGAATCACAAACATTTCCAGAAACTTATTTAACCCTCTGAACGCTAGCACTGCACCTCATTACAGAAGTACTTTTACTAAGGGAATCTTAAAAGAATTTCCATCCCCAGATGAAGCAAAGACTCATTTATAAACAATGAGAGCAGGAACAATAGAAAGCTGAGTGCATTCTGCATGAATAATATAACTGAGGATTGTGAAAAGCCTGTGATTTTCATATGCCAAACTCAGTGTGGGAGTGCAACATTGAGCTGATTTTTTGCAATGTTGGACATTCATCCATTCTCCTCCCTCCCCCCCTGCTGTATATGTGCAAACATACACACTGGTGATTAAAGGGGGAAGTCAGCAGCAGCTCCTAGGAGGTGATGTTGGGACCCAGTTGTCAGTCGATAAAACTGATGGAACTTAGGTTGAAATCTAAGCCAACACTTAGCTTTCCTTTGTGCCTTAGGTAGGTGGAGGAAAGGCCAAAGTCCTGTTTTAAGAATAGAGTTTGAGCGTCAGTCTTGGCTGTGAGTCTGAGTGTCTTTGCATGCATGAGTTTTGAAGTCAGCCTATGAAGCCTTATGTATGAACTCATATTTCTGGCACCTTTATATATATATACTTTCTGAGACTAAATCTGGTTTTAAGCTCTGGATTTTAGTCCTCTTGGTTGAAAATTTTTGGCTACAGTTGGTTATTTTCTCTTGTATATCCTTTTGCATTTTCTTAATTAAAGTCATTCTCCTAAAAGTGCTGAACTGTAAACTCTGTGGATCTGAGTCTGTCTTTGTCCTGTATGCATTTAGTGTTTGGCTTAATGAGATTCTCTTCCAGGACTCCCAGACCACAAGGCAGTGCAAACCATGAGAAATAAATTGAAGGCAATACTAGCTGATGTTTTGCCATACACAGTGGCACAATAAACTTTCCCCCAAACTGATCTCTATCTTTGCCAAATATGGTACAAATATAGAGGAAGCAAGCTGGAATTTTTCTGGCTTAGGCTGCCTGAGGTGGTCCATTCCATCCACTGTTATGGATTTGCTATCCTATAAAGATGGTCATAGTTTGATAGTAAATAATATATATAATTTCTTATAGTTGAGTGGTTGATTTTTTTTTTTCAGTTTAGCCCCTGTTTGCTCCTTGAAATTGCCACCTGTTAAAGTGAGTGTTGTCAAATTGCAGTGATGGATTTTGTAAGATGAGCCAGCGTCCTGAAAGCTGGACTGTAATCCACTGATGTATTTCCTCGGGATCTTCCTCGGGTATGGCACCATTGAGTTCTACTAGTGTTAACTGGGCACAGTGGTGAGCAAAAGCTTTGTCCATAATTAGAACTTCTGATAGACTTCCATTTTGCTTCACAATTGGAATAAAAACAAACCAAAATCAAACAAACAAACAAAAGAAGGATACAGTATGACATCAGGCAGGTTAAAATTTTATAGTTTTCTTGGGCTCAGCTGATCTGTGACTGTTCATATTTCTTGAGCATCTGGGCCAGGTGGACATAACTTCCCCGACCAGAGGAAAGTTTGGGTTCTTAGGGAACACAACAAGGAGGTGCTGGTATTGGGATGGAACACCAAGAGGTACAGGTAAAAGTCTTGAGATGGGAAGATGGTTGTCTTTCCCAGTTTCCAGCAAAGGGGAGGCTGAGGTGCTTCTGTGGAGGACCTGCTAGCAGGCAGGTTGTGACTGTGTATACCCACAGCTGGCATAGATCTGAGCAGTTTCCCCTTCCCACATTTCCTCCTTTCCCAGAAGAAACAGAAGCTAACATTTTAAGACTAATTAACTGATGATGATGGGCAGAAATTTTGTTCTGCAAGTTTGATGCCAGATGGGGAGTTAAGATGAGGATGGATACTCTTGTGCACACTTTTCAGTCTTACTCTGCTTACATGAAGTTGATCCGTTCTTGCATGGAACCAACTTTTGGTTCAGTGATGAATTTTAATGTGACTCAAATCGGTAGTGGTTGGAATTGCCAAAATACTGTGCATTTTTATTTCTTAATTCTAATCTTCTTCATCCTTTTTAAATATCAACTATAACTGGAGGTGTGGCTGATTGTCTCTACTGGAGTGTCATCAGTAGCTACTCCATATTCAGATGTCCATATTAGAATGTTTGAATAACTCTTGGAGTTGGAGTTGCAATGTCTCTGCTCAGAGTAGTAATTTCAGGCTAAATAATTTAATTTGAATTTATACTTAACTCCCAGAATGGATGTGTCATTTTTCTTCCCTTACCTGTTTACCAAGAGGAGATATAAAGCTGATTAGCAGAATGCTGTTTAGATGGGTAAACCTACCTCAGCTTTCATTAGGCCAGTAAGAGAATACGTCAGCATTGTCTGAGAGATGTTAACATCTGCTGCTATCACTTGCTGTGACTATCTGTTTCTAATGTGGATATTTGGGATGCTCTGTGAGTAGTGCAAGTAATCGTACATTGAAAACTGAATTTCCACCAGTCATTGGCAGCTGGATTGGCTCCCATCTGTCTTCCTGTCTTCACAGCATGGCCTTGACTCTTTCACCCGGAAGGATTTTTTAGATTGAAACACAAAAGCTTACTTTCTTGTGGTCAGATGTACTTTTCTTTGGTCTTTTGGAATTTGTAGGAGGATGATGGCTATGCCCACATCAGCGAGTAGTGCTGTGCAATGGAAGGGGTTCTGAAGAGCAGAACAGTTGGTGTTGAGGACACTGTATATACATCCTGAGGGTTCAGGCCAGCCTTAGTCTGCTCCTGGGGACTGAGTGTCTGTTACTGCATCGAACATGTGAAGTGTCCACAAGAAGAATACTATTAAATTAAGTTTAATCTGAAAGGAGTCCACTTGGTCTACTCCAAGATGACTGTGTAATGCAAACCAAAGTCCAAGACAAGATCTGCTTCAGTTCACTTGAGCTTCTGGCTTGGAAGTGGTAACTTATGTGGATTTACCCAGTTCTTTGCCGATGGGGGCCTCTGACAACAGTGCACTACTCAACTCCAGCCCTTCTGTCTTTAGCGTAATATCACAGGCTATGGGTGGAGAGGAGGGAGGAAGACAGTTGACCTTCACATGAGCATGGGTCTATCAGCCGTATTCATCTGTATTCTGCATGCTGGAGGGAAAGGGAATGAAGAGCCAACTCCTATTATCTTTTCCCACACTATTTTGAGGACTAGAACTGTTACGTATCCCTGAGCTCTGGACCAATTCAGGTCTAATGGAATTCTGGAATCCTGCTTAAAGCTTTTTTTTTTTTTTTTTATTTCAGTTGTAAGACCTCACTATGGCTGGGAACCATGTCCCTCAAGGAGGAAGTCTCTTCCATGTCATGGCAATATTTTGGGTCGTAGTCTGCGATTGATTTATCTAACAGAAAGCAATGTCTGTTTTTCTTGTTACCTCACTTGGTTATAACATTAGAGCGACACTTTGGAACTCCTATTTCTTGAAGAAAATGTCACCAAATCACCTTTTCTGTAGGAATCATTGCCCCTCTTTTCAGACTCCTAATGTTTGTAACATTATCTAGTGCATGGGGCCCAGAAAAATCAAGGTGATTCATAAACACAGTAGAAACTTACCTGGCTTACTTTATTCTTAACATTTTGCTTGTTATAGAAAAGTAAGCAAACATAACTGGAAGGAAGCATATTGATGCCATTCTTTAATGTTAAATAATGCTGTCTTTTTTAACACAAAGGAACAAATGAGTAGTCTTCCAATATTCCTTTTTTAAAAGAAAAAGTAGCATTATTTCACCCAAAACTTTACCACTGCAGACCTTCAGTGCTACTGGGAGCTGGTAGGGGATCAAAATGCCACTGGTGCTTCCCTTTACCAGACTGAGGCCTGTATGGGCTGGGTTAGGTCTCATGCTGACCTACTGGTGTGAGGGTTGTGCTATAATATAACCGACCACTCTTTTTCCCAGCAGGTACTCAGGTACCACAGGTATAGTTGGCTTTATATGGGTCTTGCATGACACAAAGTCGTGATTTCACAGTCAGAATGTTTTTCAATGGCGTGCCGCTTCTCCATGGTGAAGAGTCTGCATGAAAACATAGGACATGACACAATGAAATGGAGAACTGTGTATGCTGAGGGGTGTCTAATGGTGTGTTAACAAATGTTTCCTTAAAACTCGTGAGACACATTCTATGTAAAAGTAAATTATACAGTGGTCTTCTTACTGCAGCTACATTAGAAAGGAAGGTTGCATCTTGTGTTGCCTCAAAGAAGTGACAAGAAGAATGAGGCTCTGGAACAACTTTCCAATAGAGAAAGTGGAATCAAACAACCAGTCTCATGGTAGCCAGGGGAATCTGTGACACGCAGAGGTATCGATGAGCCGTGGCTGGCTGCAGGGGAAGAAAACACATAGCAGCTGCTTTCTTCTGAGCTACAATGTTTGGAATGATTTCTGCAGGTTACAGAAGAAAATGTGGAGGGATGAAAGGGTAACTCAACATGTTAGTCCATCTCTGTGTACTGCATGCAGGGAGTCAGTTCTAGCTGTAATCAATTTCCTGATGCTTTTGCCATGTTAAAAAACTGATTTCAAACTTATTTTCTGTTCTGGGTCTTGCAGAATCAATCATAGGAGCATCTTTTATAATAACTTGAATAGAGAGGTTTTTTTCAAAGCTGGTGTTTCTGAGTTAGTTTGTAGGACAAAGTTGATATTCTCACAGTAAATTAGAATGTTTGTGGCACTTCATTTTTCATTGTGATTTTCGTGCCTGGAAGAGCCATGAAACATGTTTTCAGCGTGCAATATTGCACTCATATTCGTGATGGTAAAGAGAGGGCTCCCTACAGTCAGAGATGGAGGTGACAGTTTAAGTTCCAACACTGGTATTTCTTTTTTGCTGCCAGGAAGCACCAGAAGATGGCATGGTTTGTACAGATGCATGCTTGAAAGTGAATGAGTGAGCTTGTGAAACTGCTATTAATAATCTCGGGTAGGGTGTTAAACACTGTCATAAAGAAAAGCAGCAATGTGCAGTATTTTGCATGTTATTTCTTCTTTCTGCCCGTAAGGGACAGCAGTGAAGTCCAGCCTATCCACCTATCCTTTTCTGAGTTTGGATGGCACAGAAAGGGAGAGAGAAAAGTGAAAAGAAAACAAGTGTGATGTAATCTTGGTGCAACATGCACAATAAGGTCAGCATGACAAAAAGGGGTATTGATGGTAACTGGAGAAGATGGCACCTTCTTACAAGAATTTAGATGTAAAACTTTCTTATCTCCCCTGTGTCTGTCAGTTCAACCCTGAAAGTCACAGATATATCCCTTTCGCTTTCTACGTCTGTCCCCTCAGTTCCCAGGAAATTGCTGTGAGGAGCACAGATTGTTAAGATACCATTTTACCATCTTCAGCTGAAGTGCTGGCATTTGCTAGCTTTGGAGATTCCGAGTGTAAAGGCATTTGTTTCATCTTAACAATCAGAAGTAGGAGTGTATTTTTAAAACTGTGTTTATGAGATCCTGCAGTATTGGCCGGCTCTATGTGGCCCCCCGGTGTTTTCACTCAAAGGGACTTCCACACCTCACACTGCTCCTCTCCACACGCAGGGGTGCTGGCAGCTAGCCAGGGGGAGAGAAGACATGGTGGAGCTTTGGCTCTTCATAGCCTGACCAAGACACATTACAATGCTTTTTACAAATAGAGACAGAAGTCTATTTGTTTTTTCCCATGGGAGGAAGAGGAGCTACGTAGGATGTAAGGGACAAGATGCTGTTAATTGCACTTTAATGAACTGAGTCAGCAGATAAACACTTAGGTTATTTCTTTCGGTGTTTGAAAAGCTGAAACAGGGAGGCCACCCAGAGGCAATAATGCATGTGGACATATTTGAAAGGAAATTTTTATCTTGCTCAGGTGTAGGAAGAGAAAGATTATCTGTGATTTACGGACCCAAAGTTTACTTTGACGCAGCTGAAACTGGTGACGGTTTTTACTGATGAAGGTACTTCAGTACAGCACTTTGAAATTATGGACTAGTTGTTTAATATTTCTCTAGCCTTCTGGAATTGTAAAGAACTGAAAAAAATGTAAATACTTACACAAATTTCTTAGTTAAAAATGAATTAGTACAGGAGAAGAACCAGTCAAAACTTTCTCCCGTACCATAACTGGTTCAGCCTGTGACAAGCAGTGGCTCATAACCACTGCACTGAAACATTAATAGAACTAAGTGGTTGAGGTTTGTATTTTTTTATCATGGGCTATCCAGACACTGGTACTTCCTTTTCAAGGGCAGGTTGAGTTAAACTCTATGACTTGGTCTTTCAGGAATTTTTGAGTCAGAGAGCTTGATACAGGGTCTTATTTGAATGTATGCTGGGAGGAAATGTGGGGAGGAACTGCTGTGCATTGGTAGAGCTAACAGTATGGGATTGCAGTCAGAAGATGGTAAGCAACAGAGGGAGTTGGTTTTTCAATGCAGTTCTCTACCTGTGGCTGCATTGCCTCTCCAGTATGCTCTCTGGTGCGCTTCTTATGGTGTAAGGAGTAGGACAGTGAAGTGCATCTCTGCTCTGAGAAGTGTCAGTGTGCACAGCTAGACTTTTCTTGCTCAACAGATCTGCTTTTTGCTGTGTAACAATGATGCGGCATTGGATTTTCAAAAGCTCTCGACAATGGCCTGTTCTGTCTCTTGCTGAAGCCAGTATGAGTTGTACTGATTGTCCTGCCGTGATGTGACGGGCCAGTTTAGGAACCCGGTTCAGCCAAAGCTAACCTTACAAACAAAAAAAATAAAGTTCTTTGTTTCCACCAGGCTATGGATTGACTAGTAAGGCCCCGGTGCAGGGTTCTGGCTGCTGTTTGACCTGAACTATTCTTTATTAAAACAGAACTGGGCTGTATTATTTTGCGGCAGGTGGTACACAGATCAGCAATGTCAACTGTATTTAATGACAACTTTGTTACAACCAGAAAACGCGTGACAGGCCTAGTGTTTTACTGGTAGTGTTGCAGTGTGCTACAGAGTGGCTTAATCCCATGGACCTGTCATACAAAATCTTTCCATTCGTTTGCTTTCTTTCACACAATGTTCTGTAGCAGTTAACTAAAGACTATAAATAAACTGTGTTAGTAACTAATATTAAATCCTGTTTCATTTATTAATATGAATAATCACAAAAAAAGTCAAATGAGGAATATTACCCATATTCTCTCTCCCAGAAATAGACATTTTAACGTATAGATTGGTGCAATCAGCATGGTAATTTACAGTCGCATAGACCTTCAACGAGTCATGCAAAATCCATGGGGTGTCACTTGACGCTAGAGTTTTATCTGGAAATCTGATAAAGCTGACAAATACGTACTGTGCAAGTTCCAGTTACTTCCCACGCGGTTTCTTTGTGCGCACTCTTCTGTGAACTCTCCTTCACAGCACTGGCTCCTTCTCAAAGCCAGAATAGCTCCAGTTCCTTAAGACACCTTAGGATAAATTCATCTCAGATGTAGTGTCTGATCCTTCACCAAAGAAAGTTTAATTTTTATTTATTTTATCTGTGATTTACGTTGTTGAAAGGGTTTCCTGCTAAATTTCTTAACTGTGCATAGTTAGGTGGAGTTAAGATACAGAGTCTGTGTGCAAAAGCACGTGTTGTCTGGAAGTTACGTGATTTGCGGAAGTGTGATATTGGTCTCGTGGCTTGCTTCACAGACACTGCTTGATTTTGGTGGGCTGGAGGTAAAGACTCTATGGCCAAACAGAGGTCCAGGTGAAGTTTTGTCTTTGTATTCTGTAGTTCTGAGATGAAACTTTCCAGTAGGCACTCACCACATGTCCTACTACCTCTCTGAGCTTCAGTTTCTTTCCAAGTATATTCTCTGTGCATTAGAAATTTATTTTTCCGTCTCCTAGCTGGAACCAACAGGTAAGTGCAGTTGGTAGGTTGAGCTGTGCACCAAAACTGACTCTAACATTGCCATTTAGAAAGCTTCCTGCAGATGCCCCGCATCTCCTCAAATGGATATTCAGTCTGGGTGTGGGAGTTCAGGCACTCCAAAGTTCAAGGTCACATCTGTCCACTTCCCCAGGTTTTATCTTGCCACCATCAAACATGAGGAAGATGATGGGGGCCTCACGCTCCTGTTGGATTGCGGGGAGCTGAGGATGTGCAGTACCTCTTAGGAAGCGCCTTACAGAACTGATCTACAGCTTGCCAGGCAATTTCTTCTCTGTGGAATGTGTGACTTGCATTGATTGGAGTGCCAGTGCCTCTCGCAGCACGGAGTCAGGCTTCCTCAGAGATTTCATGTTCCAAACCAGTTATTTGCAACGAATGTAGGGGAGAACAGATATACGCTGTCATTTTTAGGAATACTAAAGTCTCCTTAAGCAGGTCAGATTTTTTTTACCTACAGTCAGCTAATTTTGATCATCTTGTCACAATTTTAAGTCCCCCTGATTACCGTTTGCTTCAGTAGCCTCCAGGTGCTTCTTCATGTTTGTGGAAAACTTGGCAGTTACAAACGTTTACTCCTAATGAGTTGCCTTTTGTGAAAGCGCATTGATTTCTAGATCAACATTACAATTTTAAATGGCCTTTGTAAACTCTATTACAAGTAGCTGTTTGCAGAGTTCAAAGACTAAAAATTAATTAAATTCTCAGGCACTCTTCAGTATAAAATATTTAGTTGTTTTCTTTCTTCTTTGTTAGGAATGTCAAATGTTTGTGCTAAATTGGCAGCTAATGGTAGATGCAAGTTAATTTGGTTATTCCTTTTTAAGGTGCTGCTAAATATTCAAATACAGTTCTACTGTTACAGTAACTATGGTCTTCTCTGCATTTGCATTTAGAAAAATAGTGGCTAAAATTTTGGAGCAGGAGTTAAGTGACTGCACATTTGCTGATGACAGCATTTTGAGGACATGTGTTTCTGTTCTGACACAACACCAAAAGCTGGCTATTGGTTTTCCCTCAGAAAGCTGTTGGCCACATACATGGAAGAGGTTGGATTTAGACTGGGTGAGTCTGATGAGTTTGAGAGCCTGATCTTTCAGGAACCTTGAAGATTTCTAGGGGCTACATTGATACATTGAGGGTTATGCTCCAACCTTACTTAAGTGTTGTGTGTCTTTAGCAATTTGTGTTGTGTGTTGTACAGGACTGTGGGTGGAATAGTAGAGTTCAGTTCAATAGCACCAGTAATCTGGAACTGCCTTTTTACCTGCCTGAAACTCCCTTGCAGAATGTGCAGATCTCTGGTACATCTTAAAGTCCCCAGTAGGATGGTCAACTATTAAAAATGTATAGAACAGTGCAATTTTTAAAGCAAGAAGTTCCTTTTTTTTTTTTTTTTTTTTTTTTTTTTTCAGGATGAAGTAAAATTTGCAAATGCAATTTCATTTCCGGAAGCCACATTTTAATTATTTTTATTAAAAGAGCTTCCAGAAGCCTGTTAGGGTTCTCCTCATGTTAACCCAGGCACAGAACTGAGGTGGGGAACATTTTCTATCTGAAGAGCTTTAATTTTTGGCAAAGACGCATACAGTCCCACTTGCAAAGACAGACAACTGAGGCACACAGTTAGTTATAGCAAGGTAGCCAAGATTGTGCTGGAAAGCTTGCAGCAGAGCTGGAAACTGAATCCGGGATTCCTGCGTCTGATTTATCAGTTTACCCACAACCCTGCCTCGTGTTCCAGGTAGCACCTTGTCCCACTGAAATCAGCTGTTTCTCAATAGTTCCTTAGCAGTGTGGACGTGTGGGGATCCTCTAAAGGTGCTGCTCACCTGCATTTCTGCTGGGAGCGAGCTGAGCTGGTCCCCTTCTCTGTGGGCAGTGGCAGTGGGGGCTGTGTTGGGGCAAGAGGCAGCACAGCACAAAGTTTCATTTTTTTTTATCCTTGCTGAAATGTTTATTTGAAAGCAGCACAGCAAGGTAGAATAGTTTGATTTGATTAGCAAGTCTAAATGTATTAGCAGCAAGACAGAAACTATATTACAATTAGTGATAATTAGTTGCACTGATTACTTCAGACTGCAATATTGTTTGACAGATGGCTTTCTGTGGTACAGTGTTGAAACAGGAGGATGCTTTACCCTTGTGGTGGTTCTTAGCTTTCTTTTTGCTGGTATCTTTGTCTTGTCACTGCTTGCTAGTTAAGTCTCCACTGGGGCTACCATGATTTGTGGCTTTGCAAGCACAAATTTTCTTTTAAAAGTAAAGTTTAAACTGGGGAAATACATCTTCATGATTCATCTTGTATTGATGCTTGGCAGGCCTTGAGAAGGCCTCTTGTTCTCCATGGAAGCCGTTACAGCCCAGCCCATCATCCCCACTACTGCGTGTCAGCCCTGTCCTTCACGTCTGATCCAAACCCCATGAAATACCACAGCAGTCTCTCCTTTGACTGCAGAAGACTTTGGATCAGATGCCTGCAGTGAGAGAGGAACCTGGTTTCACTGCCCATTCAGCTGCCAGTCTCTGTAAAATGCAGTAGGGATGGCTGGTGTTGTTTAGGATTAGTAGCAAATGTGTGCTTCTCGGGGTTGCATTAAGCAGAGTAAAACTCTTTGTGGGACCATATTCCCCAGGGAGGAAATGACCTCTACATCTGGCTCAAGCAGACCCACCTGCTCTGAGACGTGGAAACCAAATTGCCCTCTGCAGACTGAGTAGCAAGTGCGGAGGAGAATGAGCATTCAGGAGCTGCAGTTTATATGGCTGTAAACCACCTCACCTGCACTGCTTTGTTAGGTACAAGGTCCTGAAACATTCCCGTGAGTTCCAGGTACTGATCCAAAGAAAATTACTTGTAAGACGGGATGTCTTTTTCTGTAGATGGTTGCTTTATCAAGCAATGGCTGTGAATCCTGTGACGCAATTGTATTCCCTAATTTCCAGGAGCTGTTTAGAGCTAACTCTGGCGGCTCAGTCTCATGATGATAAACATATTAGGCTCTGATAATTATTCTGTTCCTGAGGAATATAGTGATACAATTTTGGATGTCTTGCTTTTGGTGTATGAGCAATAATCCCATTATCAATCATCCAGAATAAGGTGCATTATGGTATGTGCTAATATAGAACCGTACAATTTCTGTGAACTGTCTGGGGACAGATAAGCTACAAATAGGAATTTGTACAAGGCACATGTTTCCGGGTTTCTTATTAACATGCGTTTTGTGTTATTGTACACATTTTCTTGTTGTTCCAAAACAGGGGTTTACAGACTCTACAAAGTACTTCCGTCAGTTGGCAGACGTGACAGGTCACAGGAAGAGGGATCATTTAAATGTATGACACAGTTACTTGTTAGTGGAGTAGCAAAAGCCAGAGGTTGAACGTCTGGAATTGCCCATGAAATACATTTGAAGATTTCTGGACAGTCAGCGCTGTAAGAAAGGCCATGGTTGCTCATACTGCCTGACCAGTCCCTCATGCCTATCGGCTCTGTTAGAAATTAGTATTTCCATCTGGGTGACATTATGAGTCAAATTTTAATTAGAAAAAAATATAATGTAGACTCTCTCTTACCATTTTAGATGATTCAATGTTTCATTTGGCAGATCATATGTCTCTTGTCACTGCTCTGATGACATTGAGCACTGAAGGATTTTCCTGTGTTGTGATGTACTGGGGATCATTCTGGGTGACTTGTACCTTGTACAGTTCTCCAGGTCTGTTGTATCTTGTGATGTAAAAGCGGGGTAACTGTACCACAACCTGTGTTGTCATAAAATGTTAGGAGAGATTTTTTTTCCTTCTGATGGTGGGATTCTGCCCTTCTGCAAAGATCTGAGCACCCACAGCATTTGCTGACTTCTCTGGCTGTGGGCATTTCACAGGGTTGCTCAGCAGCTGGCAGGACTGAGTCCAGAGCTTGCAGTGAGCTGCAGCAGGAGCACAGCACCAGCTCTGGTCCTGTTCAAGAAGAAAACTATCACAGAGGCTGGGAGAAGTACATGAAATATGAAGTGAAATAAGCTTGAGGAGTACATAAGAAACAGAGAAACTGCGCAGAAGGCAGGAATGAGGGAAGCAGGCTGAGAAGCTGCGAGCCCGATGGGAACTGCGCCACAGTGCCGCGTCCCATAGTTGCTGCCTCCCTCTGTGAGCCCTTTCCCAGGTGGGAGCCTTCCTTCAGGATTACAGAAGTTGTCCCACTTTTTGCCTTCCAACCTCCTTTAATAGAAAACTTTGCTTTTCAATTTCCCTCTCTTCTTCATCTCTCCAAGCAATTAATAAGCACAAATTAATACTAAACTCCCCAAGCCCTCGTTGTGGATATTACTGGTTCCCCTTTCTTCTGTTCATGGGCAGATGAGGTTAAAGGATGAGGGTAAGTGCTGTGACAAAGGTCATGCTAAGAGTTCGTGGCAGAGGTGGGAAGAGATCTCCCAACTTGTATACACATCGACAGAGGCATTTTGCAGCTGATAGCCCCTTGAAATCAAAAGCTTATAACTGTGCTTATGGATCTGGACCTTATTTCTAACATCTCCACTGTCTTTGTGGTATCCACCTAGTCAGCAGAAGAGACTTCACAGAAATAATTATGCTCACGTGACTCTGCAGCTGTAGCAAACAGGAACTGCACAGTATCTCTTTAAATAGTGTAAGAGCTTTTCTGCATGTTCTAAGTGCACACAAAATACTTTTCTCTATCTTGAGTCTTACAGGTTTATAGTTAGCTGGTCAACATAATAAGTCAAAAGCCATCTGTGAATGCGTGGTTTCCTTGGAGCATTTGTGTGTAAACTACAGCGTCACGACAGAGCAGAACCTAATGAGGTTTAACAAGGATAAGTGCAGAGTCCTGCACCTGTGGAAGAATAATAAAGTACACCAGTACAGACTGGGAGGTGATCTGCTGGAGAGCAGCTCTGTGGAGAAGGACTTGGGAGTCCTGGAGTCCTGGTAGACAACAAGTTCTCCATGGGACAGCAATGTGCCCTTGTGGCCAGGAAGGCCAATGGCATCCTGGGGTGCATTAAGAAGAGCGTGTCCAGCAGATCGAGGGAGGTTCTGCTCTCCCTCTACTCTGCACTGGTGAGACCTCACCTGGAGTATTGTGTCCAGTTCCGGGCTCCCCAGTTCAAGAGAGACAGGGATCTGCTCAAGAGAGTCCAGCGGAGGCTATAAGGATGCTGAAGGGACTGGAACTCATGCCTTAGGACGAAAGGCTGAGACACCTGGGGCTGTTTAGTCTGGAGAAGACTGAGAGGGGATTTGATAAATGTTACAAATATCTGAGGGCTGAGTGTGAAGAGGAAAGGGACAGCCTCTTCTCACTCGTGCCCTGGGATAGGACAAGAGGCAATGGATGGAAGCTGGAGCACAGGAGGTTCCACCTTAACATGAGGAGGAACTTCTTTACTGCAAGGGTCACAGAGCACTGGAACAGGCTGCCCAGAGAGGTGGTGGATTCTCCTTCTCTGGAGACTTTCAACACCCGCCTGGCTGCGTTCCTGTGTGACCTGTGCTGGATTCTGTGGTCCTGCTCTGGCAGGGGGGTTGGACTCTAAGATCTTCAAGGTCCCTTCCAACCCCTGACATCCCATGTGTATGACAGCAGCCCATAGAAAAGTTCCTTTACTGGAATTGTGGAAAGTGGCATATTTATTGGTCATCTGAAACACAAAGTTTAAATGAAGGAGAAAAAGGGTAGGTGATATAAATTCTATTACAAGAAGCTTCAAATATGGAAAAATTGGATTTGCAGAATTAAAGGTAACTTAAATGAGGCATTAGAAAAGACATAAGATAACCTCCTGGCTGTCTTGCTCTGTCTTGATTTTATCAGTACACCTGCATAGGACATTAAACTGTCTCAGGATATGTGCTTGAGATGGAGTAAACTACCTGGTTTTAATTTAAGAAGAGGTGATAATGATATCATAATGGCAGCGTACACTTGTAGTCATCAACCCTGGCAGCTGTTTCTTTCAAAGCTCTGAAACATAAGAGCATGAATTTTCATTAATAAAAAATAAATAAATTAGACATGCCTAAGAATGAAATGAGAGACAGCTTTGTACCAAGCTATTAAAAACTGTTATTTAAAAAACATTACTTGGATTCTTGCACTAATCAGAATATTATATTAAGGGCCTGTCATGACCTGCTGCACTCAGTGTAGAAAGCTTGGAGAAACTAAATTTGCTCAGAGCCCAACTTCACAGCTGCATCTTTTCTTAGTTACTTGGACAAATGTCAGCTCCTCTACCACTCAGGATGGTATCTGTCCTGGTTTGAGAGAGAACAGAACTAATTCTGTTCAGTGGTTTTACTTTTCAGCCCAGTTGTTCTCACTCCCTGCACTGTCTGCAGGCAGCAGCCGTTGTCCCAGGCAGTGGCTGCTGCTGGCAGTGAGAACACCCCCTGGGCAGGGTTAGTGCCCAGCACTGGGGTGCAGGAGGGGCAGAAAGCAAAAGGCAGCACCTGCAGGGAGGAGTGGACAGGACAGGTAACCCAAACTGACCAACAAGGGATTCCATCCCATAATATGTCATATTCAGTATAAAGCTGAGGATCAGGAGGGTCAAGCTCTTGGCTCTTCAGTTCTCTTCTGGCTTCTTCTTGGCTTCTTCACTGTCCAGCATACCAGGAGGACTCTCCGTTCTGCCCTCGATCCCTGTCGGTGTGTCCTGAACCTGGCACCAGAATCCAGCCCCTGCACACAGTTCTCATCTGCTGTGGGGTCCAGGCTGGGACCCCCCGGTGCCTGCTCCAGAGCACCAGTGGTGACAGTGACGTAATTGCCATTAGGGGGGTTTGTTTCCACCCTGGTTTTGCATATATTTGTATATATTTCTTTTCTATTATTATTTTCATTTTCATTAAAGCTGTTCTAGTTTCCTTTTCTACTATCTGAGTCTCTCTCCCTTATTCCCTTTTTCTTCCCCTTTGGGGAGGGAGGGGGGTAAAGAGAGAACATCTCTTACAGGTCTAAAGGGCTGCCCTGACCCTAAACTTTGACAGTAGCTTAAAAATTAAACTATGAAGTTGGATTTGGATTTCACATCTTGATTATGTATATTAATTTTTGTGTATGCATATACATATATGTATTTTTACATATATATATGTATGCAATCTCAGCATGAGCATAAAGCTTAGAGTCAATGCAAATGTTTAAGTCTTTGAAGCTGATTTACAGAATGTTCTTAAAAATAGAGGCTCCAACTGAGTTATTTTAAAATGTGTAATTTTAAAATATAAAAGCTTTATTCTGCATCCCCAGTGATACTTCTGTGAGTCTTTTGCCAAGAGGAAGTAAATGAATATGAGCATAGCAACCCCAGACAGCTACTGCCTGAGACAACTAATCAAAAGCAAGACTCTGAACGCATCTAGACACAAACTGCTGTTGAATGTACAATGAAGCTTACTTAAAAAAATACAGGGAATGGTTTTCCCGGGCTAGTGTAGTTCTGTTGTAAGAGTTACATTTGTAGCTGTAATACACAAAGTAATTTCCCTGGTTTTTGAAGCTGATGTTTCTTTAACTATGGTGTTACAGGTCATACAGTCTCCTGTACAGCTGGTCAGCCTCAGTAAATCTGTTTTTAAAAATCATTTGGCAGCTGTGGAATATATGACAAGTGTCTTGTTAGATCTGATCTTTATATAAAACATCCTCAGCAGTGTTCACTATATAATGCTTGCCCTGTTAAATTTCTATTACTATCGTAGTTAGGAAATACTGATTTAAAGTGCTCTTCTGGGGGGAGTGGAATGATGCCTAGTCTTTGAAAGAGACATTTTTATTTCTCTTCTGCCTTCTAGTGTTTTTTGAACCTAGTGTCCTCCGCTGGGTCACGTTGGGTAGTATCACAGACTGAACGAATGCAGACATAAGCTAATGCAACTACATACATTATGATGTCTGTGTGGAGCTGTATTAGAATATTTCATGAGGCCTATAGTCAATGTAGAATTGTATGTCTGCAAACGAAGAAACATCTAGAAGTGTCTGAAGTTACCGCTTGGAGCAGACATTTGCTGCTGTTCACAGAGTGTGAGTATTACACCGGTGATTATTTTCTGGAGCTAGTTACTGCTGTGCTTACGATTATGAACCCAAAATCACTAGAAATGACACAGTTGTGTTTTAGCACAGCAAACATCCAAGTCTGTGTCCAAAAGACTTGAGTATATAAAGCATTTGGAAAATAGAGCTGTGATTTATATATTACACCTGAGCAGATGCTTTCTGGAAGTTGTACCCTGGAAACTTCTGCAAATTTCATCTCCTTTTCTAGGATGGCAAATCTGCTGGCTTGCTTTCCTAGCACAGTGTAGCAACATCTATATGTCACCAGCTTCAATTTCCTCCTGAACCTCTTTCACTTTAATCTTGCAGCCTCCTACCCTCTCTCACACCATTTCCCTGTTATCAAGCAAGAGCAGGGGGGTCACTTGGCTTTTCAGAGTTTGATTAGTGCCACTGTTATGAATCATTCAGTTTGTTTGGTACCAGCAAACGTGATCCAAGTAGTAATTTGAAAAATCTGATTTAGGATTTAACATCACTTTAAAAAAATTATTTAGTGTCACTGTTGAGGGCTCTCAACTATGCGCATTCATATTGATGAATTTATTGCCAGTGAAAAGCAAGATAGAAACAATCCAGGCAAAACAAGTGCACGTTTCTGTGACACAGAGCTCGTACTCTGTTAGAGACACCCAGTGCCACAGTGGTTATGCTCCTTCCTCTTCTCTTTCATCTGACTCTTGTACTGTGTGCACTTTTCTTTCTGGAGAGTGAGTTCCTCAGAATGGAAGCTGTAGTAATGTGGTGCTGTCAGTAATGGTAGGTAGTGCACAGGTGGTCATGTCTCCATGATTTCTTTGTGGATATAGTTTTCTGGTATCCTACTATACATTAATTCATGGAACATTCCACTTCTTTTGTTCTGGAAGAGTTAAAAACTTCAAAAGTCTACCTCATTTGTGAGCTTAGTTAATGACAACAGCCACGTTTACCTCTGACATAAAGCAGTGAATTTACCTTGGACAGAAATTTGACACAAGTTTTTCCAATATATTTGAACAGGAACAAGACCTTTGCTTGTTTAAGACAGTTTTGCACTGCTTTTGTTAAAGAAGTAGTTGTAAGAGTGAGGGGTCACTGTAGTCACGGTACCTCTTCTCCGGTGTCTGAACTTTCCAGTCTCCCAGGCAGTAAGGCATTCTTGTTTCACACACTGAGACACCAAGACATCAGTGGAGAGATTTTCAGGAATGCCCAACACTTTCACCTACTCTTGTCAGTGGGAAAGCCCGCGCCACCCTGAGAGATGAACCGTTGTGGCAGAGGTAAGGACAGCACCCCTTGTCTTGAGTCCCAGGGTTAACAAAGGGTTAGCCAGTGGCAGTGGGCTAAGGCACAGCTTGGCAGCTTTCACGCTCTGAAAATCTTCCAAAATCCTATAGGTAGATATTTTTTGGAAAATAAGACCCTAGACTTCATCTTGGAGCATTTGACCGTGTGCATTATCTCCAGTTCTCCCTGGCAGCATTAGTAGATGTGATCTGGTAGCATCCCATCCTCAAAGGGTCCCTGCACTAGCGTGCCTTCCACCTGAGCGAGCCCCAGGAGAAGGCCCCTGCTTGCGAGTCATGTTGGAGTTTCAACTCAGATTCTGTTTAATCATTGTTGACTTAGGCAGCCACAGGATCATTTCTAGCTTTGTGCATGGGGCTCCCTCTGTTCTGAATGATGCTTGTTTGCTATGCCCCTTTTTATTCAGTCGGCTGTCAAGTTGGCATCTGCTGAGAAACCCTCTAATCTTGGCCAGTGTTGGTCAGCCGTTTGCACTGCAAGGCGAAGCTGCCTGCACAGTACATGTCAAGCAATGTGCCAGTCTTTATCCTTGTCAGCGTTATGCAAATCCTCAGCACTGATGTTAATGCCAGTTTGGTTTTTATAGCCTGGTGACAGCAACAGCCCTCAATATTAAATACAAATATACGTACACAGTTACCACAATGATTACTCTGGATGTTCAGCTAGTCATAATATTTGCACTTGGCGTGATAAGGAGCTTTGAATGATAATAGCACTATAGTAGAAGCTTGTTAAAGTGACAGTAACCCTGGTGTCATTATCGAGCGGTGCACTTGCACTTGCTTTCCCACAGCTTGCTCGGGGAATGTCCCTCTCCATTCGCCTGTATGTAGTGCGTAGAAAGAGAAAGTGATCTAGCTCAGCGTGAGGTTGTTATGTGAAGTCCTCTAAACTTCTTCAGAGTTTCATCTGCTGTAAGACAGCACTGAGATTTCGGAGTGACTGTAGTCATTAGGAATGTTTTTCTGTGTAAGTCTTGTGTCATTAAAATCATCTGGTCCTGCTGCAGGATAATTGAGCCCAAACAGATGATGCTTTTATTTACTAACAGAAAAAAAAAAAAGCCTCCATCCAGCTTCTTTAAATGGTACCAGCTGAAAGAGGAGCAAGCAAGAGCTGTGCTGTCATATCATGTGTTTTGTCTTTCTGTTTTGGCTGAGATGATAATGTATGAGAAGGATAACAGCAGCCATCCCATCTCTTTTTCCAAAACGCAACCATGCAGACTGGCTTTTATTTGGGTAATTCCTAGGATACCACGCCACAGTTGGGTCAGTAACATGCAGGGCACTTCCTCTGCTGTCAGGTGAACAGGAACAGGCTTTCAGCCAGAATTTGCTGGTGGAGTCAGTACTTGGGTGTCATTGTACCCATGGACGTAATTCAGTAAACCCAGGTCACAAACCCCCATTTCCCAAAGTCCCACTCCCCCTAGGCACAGGCTGGTCAGAGTTCTTCTCATGCTTTGGGATCTCTGTTGGCTTCCAGAACTTCTAATGTATTCTGAATGCAGGGTTGGCGTTATGTGGGCTCTGTTATGGCCAAGAGCATCAGCACATGAATGCCCTCCTTCTAAGGATTTTTGTGTGTGTGTGAATTTTAAACTAAGAAAAGTGAACCATTTTATTTTAAGTTGTGAAAATGCCAGTACTGAAATAAACATGTTCCTTGCTGTACTTGGGGAATATGTAACAGCATCTACTGGCCCTTGGGATTTGAAAGGGCTGACAATAAATTATGTTTCAGTGGATGAACTATTTTAATAGCTGTGCTATGTATTCAGTTTCTGCCAACAACATGGTGTGAGGATGATGTGCACAATCTGCAGAAGCAGTGAGTTTTAGAGCCCTCACCTTTGCAGTCGTGCAGCATTCATGTCTACTGGCCATAAGGTTGACGGGCTGCAGTGCCAGCCAAGAGAGGCAGGGAAGCACTTATTGTAGGGAGGAGACAGGCTGGGGCAGGTTGGGGGCCACACTTTGGCTGGATATTATGTCCCCACGGCATCCCAAGACAGATTTTAGAAACCTGCTTGTGTTGCCTTATCTCAAAAGGGTAGATGCTTCATAGTTCATACAACTCAGACCCTTTAGTCTATATCAATCTTGCACCTCAAATAAAGACACAGCAGGTAAACCTCTATAACTGTGTATTGATTCTGCCTCATCTAGCTTCTTGCTTGGCAGCCCATACAAGACTTGCAACCTTCATGTATTTTTAACATGTAACAAGTCGTCATAGAGCCAAACGAGGTCAAAGCAGAGGCCTGTATTGCCAAAGCTTCAGCTTCCAGTCTTGACCAGTAATGATTGTGTAGAGAGAGCTCCCTGAGAGAGTTTAGATGTATGCCTGGAAACATGTAAACAACAACAATACTGAAAATACACATTTATATAAGTATATGTATGATAACAGGCTAGTTAAAATTATTAAAGTTATTTTTTAAAAAAAAAAAAAAGAAAAAAAGAAAACAAAAGTGCCTATTAATGTGATACCCAAGAGACCTCTCTGGTAAATAACGGGTGGGTTTGAATTAGTCTTTAATTTGACCCGTCTTCAGGAAAGCTCTCTAACCACAAGCAGGAAAGCTCTCCCTGTGCATTACTATAGCCCCATGGAGCAGCCAGGCTCTTTGCCAGGTATTGTACCACCCATGTCCCCTCTGTGACAGCAGCCTCTTTGATGCTATTAAGAGCAAGAGGGATGCAGGAATCACAAGTAACTGACTTACAGCAGAACAAACACTAAAGAAAAAAATCTAGTGATTTCAAATGGGTTTCTTGTTAAAGCTGATGTTCTACACCTAATAATCACATTTGGAGCAGGCTGTATTGGCAGATAATGTGCCTTTAATGCCATTTTATGACTTTGCCTTCTTTTCATCGTGAATAACTGAGATTAGAGCCCATTATTTGCCCAGGAAGCCCATGAAAGTCCCTAACTAAAAGTAGTTACCTGAGTGTCCTCATCCAGGAGACAGCAGTTCCTTCTTTGAAACCATTTTCTTTACCATTTAATGTGCATTTTAATTCCATTTCTTCTGTGTTTCATATGCAGTACTGCAGTTCCCATTTATATTATATGTATGCTTCTTCTAAAAGATTGGAATATCTTTCTTGTTTTTTAATTGAGTTTCAGTTTTGTTTTACTTTTGCAAAATTAATGGGCACTAGACCATTGATGTTAAAAAAGAAAATGTGAGGGTTTGGGACAATATGTCAAAAGAGTATTATGATTTGAGACTATTGTTTGGGTAGGTTGTTGTGAAATTTGAAATACATGGAGCAGTTGAACTCTGAATCAGCAGATATTTCTTTTTCTAGGGTGAATTGGAACAAGATGCTAACAAGATCTCTGTATTTTACATTACTAGCTCGAGTGCCGTGTGTGTAGCTACTTAACTAATGCCAAAGGTTGTGGATGTCTATTAAATATTACCGTGTTCACACAGATTAATTATGTTAATATTTTGCATTTCAAATTGATATATGCTGTAATCTAGTGCTTATTTCAAAATCAGTGAAACATTGCAAGGTTGTCATAATTATCTCAGAAAGAGCTGTTGGGCCTACATGGAAACAGAGGTGAAAGATGAAAGTTTGGAAGTGTATCAAGTGTGTTTTAATGTGTAAGTGCAACATTTAGCCACCTGAATGTTCTTAACTCTGCCTTCAAGCAGCGTCTGGTCTTAATCACACAACTGTGGTAACTACAGTTTGTTTGTAGCACTGGTTTTGATTGGTCCAGTTTGTTTCAAAACACAGGAGGACTTTTGTCCTTTGGTTCTTTTTATAACTGTGTTTGTACTATCACTGCAGGACAGAGTAAGGGTGACTTGATTTTCTGTCATGTAACATACCAGAGAGATGCTATAGCATTAGTTGTGGCATTTTAACACCAATATTTGGAGTGCGGAATCGATACTTTCTTGTTGTTGCTTCGTAAGTATTGTAGCCGTTCCTACAAATGTCAGTCACAGCTCAAGATTCTTTCTCCTGCTTTTTACACAAATGCCGAACAAAGAGGTTAGAAGATCCAATCCTGAGATCTTACAGTCTAAGGTACCTTAGTTTATAATAAAAATTAGTACACAGTGTTAGTACGATCTGAAATAATGCAGTGAGGTACTTTTATAATGAACTAACTTCTAGACAAGTGTGATCATATATTTTTACATGAATAATAAAATGAAATTTAAATTAAGAAAAATGAACCATGTTCTTTGCAGCTCTGAAAATGCCAATACTGAAACTCCAGTAAACCCTGAGGTATTCTGGAATCTTTTGTCAAGCAGCAGTAGCTTGTCAGGAAAACCCTGACTGGTAATTGTGCTGTGGGACTTTTTATCCTGCTGTCTGTCCACTGGAGAGTTTATTGGTGTGTTCTACATCAAGCTCTAGCCGGTTAAGCTTAGTTGAAACAGCGTGTTTATAAGCAAACTTGTCCTGAGCACAATGTTAGTGAATCCCTTTCCTGAACACATTAGTAGTGGTTTAAAAGAGGTGCTGCATGGGATGGGCAAGATTCAGAGCTTGGGAGCCAATTCGATTGATTCCAGAGATTTTCAGCTCACATATTATTTTCAGGCCTGTCACATCTCTTGCTTAGAGAAGGTTCTCAAAAGAATTTATCTTTCATTTCCCTTTTCCATGCTGGCAGACCAAACACCTTGTTCAAGTGCAGCAGTGTACAGTGGCCAGTGTCCTGCTCCAGGACAATACATGATGCATGCAGCATGTTAGTGAGATTCATGCTTCGCAGGTCAGCTGCCTAGAGCAGGGAGTTGCAGATCGAGGGAGAGCTTGAGACGGGAGTGCTGCTAGAAAATGCACTGCATGACAGACATGATGCTCTTAAGTGGTTGCTTCTTCTGGCATGGTATTCAAGAGGGTGCTGAAATCCAGTGATGTTCAGATACGTTTTGAAAGTATTTCTTGCTGTTGCTCTGCTCCCATTGTGATTGAAGCTGTAGTAATCAAAACAGATGCCAGGATGCTGAGCTGGAGCGGATAGTGGTGGTGTCACCAGATACCAAGAGCGGTAGTTTCTACTGGGAGGTCAAGAAAAGTTGAGATCATCTAGGAAACTGTATGTATAAGCCTTGGCTTTCAGAGACCACAACTCCCAACATGCCTTGAAGATCTATATTTCTTTTTGTTACTGCTGCCTTTGCATCAAGATTTTGGTTGTTTCTGACATCCGTAGGCAGTCAGCCCAGGGATAGCTGTCTCTATCTTTATTACAGCTCCTTTCTCAGTACACAGTATCCCCAGTAGGGTTTCAGTGGCATATTACTGTGTAAGTCCGAAAGGAAGTGTATCTCTTTTTTTGAAGTAGGTGTTTCTTTGAGGGGAAGGGAAGGAGAGATCTGTAAATTGTACCAGCAGGCTTATCGAGGCATTTGATGAGGGATGTTTCTGGACAGTTGGTGAAGAACCACAGTCATGGGTTGCAGCTTCTGTGTCCAAACCAAAATGAAAGAAAAAAGGCCCTCTGATTTTAGTGCCTCGAACTCTGCTCCCAAGTTAGAGTTGTCTTGCCTGTGTATCGTTTCCTATGTGCAGTCTGGTTTTTCTCCTTTGTCTTGGTAAGCAAATACTTGAGGCAGTGGACTGCATGGTTCTGAGTTTGTACAGTGCCTCCGCTATGGGGCCTGGTCTCAGGTGACATCTCCTACATCTGTGGGCAGGGCCACTTCTGCGGGCACAGGCAAGATTGAAGCACTTATACTTTTATTAATGATACTGACAGTTTAGGATGAACGGAGGATGGCTTGTAATTAGGTTTGGAACTGTTATTGATTATTGTAATTTTCAGTATTTCAGTATTTCAATCTTACCACTTGGGAAAAAAGCACTCCTGAGATTCCTCAGCAGTGCAGAGCAGGGCCTCTTTGGCCTGTCCTTTTGCTGTTGCAGTGAAGATGAAGCTGCTGCTCAGGGTCAGATGAAGTCCTGTCAGCTGTGTGGGTTGGGCTCTTAGTTTAATGATGCTGGCTGCGCTCTCCTCCTCCTGCATGGCATCTCAGTGCACTGGCTGCCACTGAAGGAAGGATCCACCCATTCCTTTTCTGGACTGCTTTCCAATACAAGTTTCTGAATGAGATGGGGGCTAAATCCTTACATCCTAGATGGAGATACAAGATTAATAGTAGTTATTTGTCAGCTGATAACATCTGAAAAGAAAACATATTTGTCACCCACCTCTACAATTAATGTTGTATAAAGCCATGCATATAATGACTTGGAACAAATGAGAATGTCCATGATATGACCTAACAGAACTGAGCTACAAAATAAGCAATACTCCTTTGAAAAGTCTCTGTGGTCCATCTGATGCCTCAAATAATCACTGTTGATCTGTAAGAACAGACACTACACTAACTTTAAAAAGCTCCAAAGCTACTAGATCTCAAAGGCCAGCAGCGCTGACCATTCCACGTATTCCTAAGATTGAGGTTATACAAAAATAGATTTTGGAGCACAGGAAAGGTGTGCTTTAAAAATAGCAGCAGTGTCCGAGTCACTCTTCACTTGTAGCTACATGACTCATAAAGGAATTTTGTGGATGACTGTTTCAGAGGAGAAAACCTGTGTGGTTTGGTTCTGCTGAGGTCACTGCACCTCTACCAGCACACTGGGAGAGCAAAGCTGCCTATAGCAGAGGCTTTAGATTGCAGCAGGGTTCAGAGGGCATTCCAGTGACTGGGCAGTATCCTTCATTTGTCTCCTGCATTCAAAACAAAACAATAAGATTTCTGGGGAAGAAAAAAAATTCCTCAAATGCCTCAGATTTTTTTTTTCCCGAGCCTTTTGCAGCAAGAGCATTTTGCTGAAATAGTGACGAGTATTGAGTTTTTGCCTTAATGGAAGTTTCTTTGAACCCAAGAAGGTAAAATGTTTCAAGTGAATAATAAGAGAGACAAAAGTATGCCATTTTTTCTCTATGGTCAACTTCTACTAGTTCTTAAGGTTTTGCTTTTTCCACCATTTCTGTTTTGATTAGTATAGAACATCTCATTCCACAGTGGATTTTTTAATTTTTTTGTGGGGGGAAGAACAAAGACCCCCTTTGACCTGGATTTGGATGCATCTGTGACAGCCTACTTCACTGGCTGCCAGCTGAGCATAGTGCATTTAATTGATGAAATAATAATGATGAACTGTGCCTGAACTTGCTCTGACGACCACTTGAAGCAGAAACCGCAGTAAATCAGGCCAGTGCTGCAGCACTTCAGTGGTCGCAGTGCATCCTCGGGCTTGGTGCGTGGAAGACATCATCCAAGTGCTGCGCTTTGGGTCCCAAGCACGTCTTCACAGCCTTGCTTTATTCCTGTCTGAGAACTCACCTCTCCTTCCTTTAAGAAAAGCTAAATGAAAAGAATCTCTAACTCTTATTTATTTCTTTTATTTAAAGAGCAGCATCTTAGTGTATCCTGCATTAAGCTGATTAAAACAGAGAGCATTCCCTTCCTAAACTGTCTTAATGCGGAGCCAGGCCAGGGCAGAGCTAAGTACATAGAATGGCAAAACAATAGATCTGTCATACTAGCAGTTCTTCAGTGTGATGTGTCCTCTCACAGCCCAAGCCTGCATATCATTAGCTTCCAAGATGGGACTCTCACTCATAACTGAGGCTCCAGCCCTGCAATTTTTACATGAGGAGGATGTAAAAGTCTCAGCAAACTTTGTATCAAGACTCGGCCTTTTGCTGTATGTTCTTAAAGATCAGGGGAACATACCGAGGGGTGGTTGTTGTAGTGCTTTAATGAGGGGAATGGATTTGGAGGAGGTTTTGTATGGCTTAATTAACATCACACATTGGTTTAATGTCGTGAAAGAGGACTTTAAGAAGATAAATACTTTGCCTATAAAGTCCCCTTAGGTGTCCTCTGCCTTGAAAACTGGGCTTTTGTTTTCAAGACCAGTGTGGAAAGAATAGGTACAGGATTTAGAAGGAGAAAAGGTTTTCTTAGGCCTTTGTTAGAATTTCAGGCTGGTTTGTCTTTTTTTTTTTTAATCTTTTTTCCCCTGGTGCTCTGACATGCTGAAATGTATCCATTAGCTGCAGGAAAGAGATCAAAGCTGGTTTTGCTTTGCAAAATATTTATGCTCAAATATTATCTTTTAGAGCATGGGATACTGAAAGTTTCTGTTTAAAAATGCTACAATGTTGGTTTTGTTTTCTTCCCCTTTGAGAAGATACCTAATGCTGCATACCGATGATAATTATATGAGCCAATGAAGTTCAAGAAAAATTTATTTATTTATTTTTAGTCTGAGACACTTGGTGAAGGAATTGTATGCGCTAAGACAACTGTGGACATGTGTCACTAATAATTGTCACTGTTAGGTGTGCAGTTTATTCCAAACAGACTGGTAGTGGAAGAGCTTGAGCAGATGCACTGAAATCCTTGATAGGTTCATTATGCTGGTCAACTGCTGCAGCATGTTTTGTGGAATGTGAGGAATTTTGCAAGCAATATGAGATGTGGTATTCTGGGAGATGAAGGTCACATAGAAGCCCATTTCATTTACTTAAGACTGTATTGTGCTAGATAACCTAGATAGACTTTACAAATTCTATTCCACAGAATATTATTTTCTCTTAGTCATCTCATATAAAAGTTATATTTTATTTGTCAAGGAAATACGATGACCAGGTTGAGAACTACCTTGCTGTGAGTTTCAGTTGTATAATGTTTTATTGTTAACTGATTTTACCTTCAGCTCTAACCGGAGTATGAGCCTATTGACCTGCAGCCTGGGTACTTGAAGTCATCTGTTCACAAATGCTTATGGAAAATGCCATCTAATGAGCAGAGTAGGGGGCTGGGAACCTGGACTCTTGCCTTCTTCCTTGTAGCCTTGTGGCTTTTTAACTGTGTGCGTTATCTGACTGACAGTGAAGGTATTCCTGTCATCTTCATCAGGAAGAGACATACAGCCTTGGCTTCATCATTAAATTTATCGGTGTTTTTGAAGAGGAATCCTTAATTTATATTTGTGGGATATGAAAAGGATATGAAAAGGAAGGGGTTCCCTAGAACAATGTGTCATAGTTATTAGTGCTTTTCTGCATTTTTTCATCTTTCAAAACTTAGATGTGTTGGTCCACCCAGTAGATGTTTTGATTAAGGTGTATAGGCAGTCACTTGGGTAAATCTGAAGTGCTTGACTTGCCTGTGTGACGAACATGGTAAAGCTGTGGCAAATAAAAACCCAGCTGCATTTTTGTGGATGACTTTGTAACTTCTGGACTTTCAAGATCTCAAAATCACTTGTCAATGCTCACTGCAGGTCCTTCAGGAGATCTTCAGTAGCATCAGCAATTAGAAATACATACTGTGTGATTTCATGAACCTTAACAATTTGGAATTGGCTTTGTCTTCTTTGTGGCTTGCCACACACCATATGTGACCCCTTCAGTACTCAAGCACAATGTTTTAGGATCATAACATAAGGCATGATTCTGGTTTCATTATTATTTAAATTAGGTACTGCCCTGTTGACAACAGTCATTTTACTCACTCAAACCAAGTGCTATGGGGGAGACATTGGGTCAGCAATCTTAGAATTCATTCTTGAGCTGTATAAATCCTCAAAAATGGGCTAATACATTATGGGTAGAGATATTAAATTCCTTCTAAGTGAACATGTGTTGAGAGTCAAGACTTTGCTTGCTGTTTTTCTTATATCTTGGTCTTACTAATCTGGAACTGAAATGTCACTAGTTGCCAGGATTGACATTTTTTCAGATGGCTTTAGTAGCACATTCCAGTGTCCAGCAGCATTATGACAACCTGTCTATAACTGGAGACTGATCTGTGTTTCAAATGGGTGAAATAGAAGCAACCAGTAGGAAGAGTGAATACTATTGACTTCAAATTGACTTCCTGCTAGCCTTGTTATCCTAAACAGTGTATTCGGATGAGGAATTCCCCACACCCCCCCCAGCTTTCAGCTAACAGCATGTGTTTTGACGAATGTCATCTTATAATGCAAAGAAATACTTGTGTTACTCCAGTATTTTTAGTTTGTTACAGGTCCTGTAAAAATGCCAACAGCATCGTATTAGGGACTAAGTCCCGTTTGGCACCGAGTCTTGCCCTTCACACAAACCTTCCAGCCTATGCAACCTGCTTGCCAGGACACCCCTTATCAGAACACCTTGCTTATTTATTATTCCCCTCTCAGCATTGTGGTTCTCTGAGAGCACAGAATGAAGCCAAAGGATTTTGAGATCCTGCCTCAAGTCTGGCTGATTTTCTGTCAAGCTAAGGAATTGTGAGAGAAACGTAGGTCATTTTGGCACTCTGCCTCTCCCTGGCTTTCGGGCTGCGATGCAAGTTCAGGCACCCTTCAGGCCACTGTCCCAGCTGAAATTGAAAAGGGCACAGTATAAAGACTAAAAAATGGGCCAGACTCTGCCTTGCTGAGTGTCTGTATGAGCTGGACTGTGCTGCAGTGCATTTTTCAAAGTGCAAAATAAGTTAGTATCTGCTGGATGAAAATATTACAGGATTCATGATGTTTCTCATGTTTTCAGCTCAGAGCAGTCTGTTTTTAAATCAGCTGGAAGAGAAGTCCCAGATTCAAAAAGAGAAAAAAGAGAAAGTCTGGAAGGGAAGGGCTGGCAGAGCTTTGACAATGGAGCTAGCATGGAGTTGAGCTTTAGGTCCTACAGAAAAAAGACTGTATAGATGAGGAGATAGGGGAGCAGAGGTAACAGGATAGCATGGTGACCAGCAAGGCTCCACTCATTGGAGAGTTTACCGGATCCTAAAGGAGGTTCATGTCACATATTCTGATGGTTTGAAATTACCTGCCTGGAACGAAGAACTTCAAAACATCACTTTTTGCATTTTCTGTTTAGTGTTCATGCTCTATTGTTGAGCAATGGAGAATCTTGGAGAGCAACAAAGCATCCTTAAACCCCTTCCATGGTACCTGAAGGGATTCCTTCCCTCTTCCCTTCACATTAAGCAAGGATGTGCCTCTCCAGTGAATGAACGGGCTTCCAAAAATGTACCTGCTGTCTTAAAAGGTACAAAACTGTACAAAGCAGATAGAAAAAAAGTTTAGTCAGATTGAGATAACGCAGGAGAGAGAAGGGGGGTGGGGAATAAATAAAAGAGAAGCTCCTACTAAAATTGTACCTTAAATCTGAAGAAATGGTACTTGTATGAAGTGACAAGGAGCTAGTTAATGGGATCCATATCCACAAGTTACAATAATGCAGTTTTTAAATTGAGTTTTTGTGGCAGACTGGCTGAATAAAATTGCTAAGCTGTGCTTCAGTTGTGTAATAAGTGGTGCATGTGGTGTGAAAGACAAGCTGCAGTGTGATAACAGACTATCTCTTTTATGCACAAACTGTTCTGTATTCTGATCAACTCAACAGCGTGCACTGGTAAATATTGGTCCAAGTTACTTCATCATTAGAATTTATTGTGTTGGTTAATCACACACAGTTTAGTCACTCTTTCTGTCTGAATTTACCGGTTTACTGTTGGAGACAATCATTACCCTGTGTCCTATTGGCATGAGATGAAGGATTATCATGGAGCCTGATGAGACACAATGGCTCATGCGAGAGATTGGGGCAGGTGAGAGTGGAATCAGCTTTTACTTCTCTCTGGGTTTTCAGGGTCAATTCCAGAATTGAGCATCTCTAATCTGAGGTTTTGGCAGGACTAGAAATAGAACAGATTCCACCGTGGTTCATCAGTCACCTAAAATTAATTTGAAGAAGTTTTTGCTCATGTTTGTCAGTAGTGGTGTAGCTCCTCCTTGCCTACCACCACCACCTCATTCGGTGGCAGTCGCCCAGCTATTCACAGAGAGAGCGTAACCTCGCAGTCAGCTGCTTCAGCGACTTGGCAGTGACGCTGCTGGGATGCTTTCAGAGCACACCAAAAGAAAGCCTTGACTTCGTTTTCAGACATTTCCCCCTTGTTTTTTTCTCCTGTAGTTTACAGATGTCAACAAGACCTTCTTGCTTTTTATTTGGTTTTGTATTTTTGTTCTAATGCAAGGTCTGTTGCTTTTCAAAGTGTACCAGTGGGAAAGTCACATTACTTTGGACATGACTATGTGCTTAGCAAGTATCCTTCCATCCTGTGCTGGTGCGAGTGCACAGATCCTGTTATTGCAATTCCAGGAGCCTTTTGGAAAGATACTCCCTGTTGCCCCACTATGTTCTGTAATTTTGGGATGCTGACAGATGGGGATTAGGATGAGATTAAGCGCATATTTTACTGCTTGGGATTTAAGACAGGCTTCAAACCCAGACCAATGCCCTAATTTAAAATGCTGGGGCTCTTTGAGGCTTATGTTGCTGGCAGCCCTCATGGTTTTATCACAGATCTCACAGTGGTGAATACTTTTTGGATTAAGGCTCTTCTTAAACTTTCATTTTTAAAAAAATAAAAGTTTCTAGCTCACAAAATGGTAGAGAGAGGTTCAAAACCTCAATTTATTCACAGGAGCTCACCTGAATTATTTTGCTCATATCTGAAGAGCTTTCAAGCTCATTTATCTCCTTGGGGGTGGGGGAAGGGGCCTAGGTCTCAATGTTTGGAGCTGCCAGTGTTGCTTCATATACACCACTGGAAGTTTGCAGTCTCAGGTTTTTAGGTATAAGATAGCTTTTAACTCGCATTGAAATCAAAGAGAGCACAAGCACCCAAATATGTTTTCAAGTTTGATCTCCAGCTTCGTACCACCTCGTACCCTCACAACCCAGATTATTATTTCTTTGAAAGCAGCGTAGGAATCAGATTCCTCTGGAGGGAAGAAAAGTTCCTAAAAATCACAGAAAGAACTTATAATTATTTGTGTTGTCTATTCTGCAGGGTTCCCTGAAATGGAAGTTAGTGAGAAGACATAAGCTGAAGCTTTTTATTTTTGAATTGCAGTCACAGCCACAGCAATTTACTGGATCTAGCTTGCTATTTTTGCCTGTGATGTTTGGAGAAATAAACTCCTTTTAAGATGCAATTTCCAGAGTGCTCTTTGCAGTATCTGCAATCACTCTGGCTTTGGAAATGCTAGAAAATATTGGAAAGTCAAGGTTAAACATTCTTTCTGGTGCCACTCAAATGGGAACCTGGTGTCAGCATTTGTTGTGTGCCTGCCAAGTTGGTATTTTTCATTCTGGGAATGGAAACTTGAAACAGTTGAAGTTTTTCAATCCTCACTTCTTATTGATGCTGGCTTCTTAAAAACAAAAATATGCATAAGAACTTAAGAGTGACTTACAAGGTAACTCAGAGGCCCACTATCCCATCTCTGATAGTAGAGTGGCCCTTAACAGGGCAGGGTATTAGAACAGGTCAGACAAACAGGGATGCTTCTCACAGACTCCTACAGTGTGTGGCTTGGGGACTTCCTGGGCCAGAGGTGGTCCTTTCCTGACATCCCTGTAGTGGTCCTTGGCAATGTCTTCATTTAAAATTCAAGTAATCATTTGCCTACTTGAACTAGAAATAATTTTGGAGGCATATTTATATTGAAGGCCAGGGGCCCATTGGATAACCCAGACTATATTTTGAAGCGTGAATCGCCACAGGCAGCACATCTAGCTGTGCTCGGAAACATGAACCCCTCTCAGCTGCCTTCATTACAGTCTTACACTGCAGGGGAGAAAGCGAGATGAAGAAATTAAACCTCACAGCCAATTAATGAAACAAAAGGAGTGGATAGTGGATTTACATCCAGATTTTCTGAAGCACTCAATACCTGAAGCTCTCACTGGAAGTGGATACTTGGATTTTCTAAGCAACTCAGTGCCCAGTATGTGAAACCCTTTTGAAAATCTGCCTTAGACCCTCAGTGAGGGGTTTCAGGATGGTTGGCCTTTAGGTTTGCAGCCTGAGGAGCCCCAGCAGACATTCAGGAGTCCTTTCTAGTGCTCTTGGGCTCTTCAAATAAGCCCCAAGCTGATGTGGTGACTCGAGTGGAGCTGTGGCTGGTGGAGATTGAGCAAAGCGAGCTGAGGGGCTTGAGGGCAATGGAAGTAAGCCTGAGTGGGACTGACCCACACAAGACACAGAGCCTCACGCTGAGTGAGCAGGTTGCTGCTGCTGCTGCTGCTTTCCCAGCCTTCATCTTTTTCCCAACCAGGGGCACACCATTTCTGCCTGGAGACCTGTGCTTCTCCTCACAGAGAGGTTTTTCTTGTTATTTGTGGCTAGAAGCTTGGAAGAGCTGGCTGATAAATTACAGTATGCTATCCTTAAAGCACTCTCTTGCCCAGCTATTCTTCCACCCCCTACACTTCTATGCACCATGGACTCACTGAGGCATCTGTGTGCCAGCAGGACTATTTGAGAGCATGGGGGCATCTTGGAGTTTGAGGTGACAGAACTGGGCCTGAGATACAGTGAATGTAACCACTCAAATAACCATAAGGTAAGACCGCAAATACATGTGTGCTGAATGTAGAGGAAACCCTGTCTAAATCATCACTTGACCTACAAACCCCTGGAGCGCTGCTTCCATCCAGCCACACAGGTCTGGTGCATCTCCTCCTGCCACTTCCCATGGCCATGATCAGATGGATGGAGGATTGGGAGAGGGTTTTGCTCGGTCACCCAGGAGGTTCAGTGAGCACTGCTTAGTGAGGTTGGTGCACTGTAATTTACTGCTGCTGTACATCAGCAGCAAATTACTATCCCTTGGAGCAAAGGGGAGGCAGAGATTTGATTCTCTTCTGATGCTGAGGAGGCAGAGTTATCCATGGTGCTTGGGGCAAAGACACAATCTGTCTCTCCATTGTTAGCGTTGGAGTGTTCGAGTGGGATCATTAACATGCACACAATTGTAAACAACACACCCACAATTTCTAGGGACTTATGTTCCAAGTTTGGATAAATAAAAATTGATCTCTGAGCAGCAAGAAGACTTTGTGGCTATGGGCACAATTTTCTTTTCAGAGAGCTATAAATATGAAGTTATCTAACTCATTAATTGACCATGCAGCTTTATGAGAATGAGCATATGGCTACAAAAATATTTTTCTCCCTTCTTCTGCTGCGCTCCCCACCCTCCCCCGTGATAATCAGTCTGTGTTTAGACCTGGAAATTCAATGCACCATAAAAACTATTAGAATTTCCTGGTGTTGTGAAGCATAAAAAGTCTTTGTAATATCAAGCTCATTATTCCATTATGTCAATTTAATAAAGATTAGAAATACTTTTGGTCTGGTTGAAAAATTTAAAAAGAGAGATTTCTAATGAAAACCAGAAAAGTTTACATTTATGACAGGACCAACTGACTGAAATGCTTGTGATGGAAAATAGGGACAAAATATCAGCAACGATTTTTGTGAAGTATGCCTGACATTCAACCAAATCTTTGCACATTAACAGAAAGCAAAGTGTGTTAACTGTGTGCTCCATAATGACATACACAACACATGGAATTCTAAACAAGTATATGCAAACACATGATTAGCAAAGCAGATTGTTACCCAAATTAATCCCAAAGCAGCTTTTAAACTAAATCACTTACAGGAAACAAAAGAGCATTTCCTGAAACTTTCTCAACTCTGCAGTAGCAGAGGTTGTGATATTCTCCTAGGGCTGAGCTATTTCTTGCTTTGCAGGCAGGTAGAGGGAACACGTTTTCATGCGATAGCATGGTCTTGGTTTGGGAAGCCTTGACTGCGAGTGGCTGCCATGAGCAGAGGGTTTCTCACTTGAAGCCAGTGGGGAGCAAGGAGGGAGGGGGATGTGCAGGGCCCCCTCGCCTGCAAGTCCCTCCAGCTGAGCCTACGTGCGGGGAGAAATAATGCGCTGCCAGTGTTCATCATGCAGGAGGGACCGTGTTCAAGGCAATGCTGGAAGAACTCAGCTGCATTTTTCTGCGGGCAGAAATTCACAGGGGACTATGAGTGGTAGAGGCCATCCTCAGGCGTTCCCCTACAAAGCTGCCTTGGTCCCAAAGCACAGATGAGCTTCTGTAGCTTTACAGGGACCAGAGAAGGGCTGAAGTCTTTGTGCTTATCCGTTGAGGCTCTGTACCAGCCTTCAGCTGGTGCTCACTAGTCTTCTCCTCTCCTGCAGATACCTCCAGACTCACCCCCCAGGGAGTCACTTGAATATGGGTCTTTATGCAAGCAAATATTCCTTTGAGGTGTGTGGGGATTTGGTCCCTCAGTCTCCTCTCAGCAAGAGAGGGGATGAGGGGAAGTTGCATGCTCAGCCTAGTTGAGCCTTTTCTTTCTCATTTCTGACTTTTAAGCAGGTGCTAAACTTTTGATGGCAGATACGAAGATTTCCTATATTGCAATAACTGATGATAGGCAGATAAGCTCCATGTTTCAGGGAGAACAGGTTTTCTTGTAAATTCTGTCTCATCAGAGAGATGAAGTGCATATTTTGTTCACCCAAAACAGCGCTAACACAAAGCAAAAAGTTGCAGCATGTCCATTATAACGGAGCAATAACATTGCTGCTTGTTTTCTTCTCTAGAAACAGGGCAAAAATGATCTGTCTGCAGTCAGTGAACTCTTCAGTGGTCAAAAGGTCAGTAATGCATGTCACCCAAATGTTTCTTGTTGGACTCCTCCTACTTGTGTAATGGCTTTTCTGTAAGTCAATGAGGTCAAAAGAGTAGGAATTAACTGTGATTGCCCTGGACTGTCATTGGTATATCAGGTTCTTCTAAATCCAAATGTTCTGCACCACTAGCTGGTTAGTGGTTGCTTTTAGAGGAGTAGAAGTGTAGGCGCTGTCACAATTAGCTTACTAGGTCTCTGGAGACTTGTGCAGCACCCTCGTGACTCTCACTGATAGATAGTGAGCACCCAGAAAAGCAGGAGAAAAGATACCCCTGTCATTCCAAATCCATCCTCTCTAAGACTGACATATGACTTAAAGCTGCATGGACATTTTGCCTAATGAAGGAACCCTGTATCTTCCAAAGACTCATAAAAACGATAAATACCAATATTTCTGTCATTAAATGATATTGTAACTGGAGCTAAATCGCCACCTGCAATGAGTAAATTAAATATTGACTATTTCATTGACTGTTAGATTTAATTTGAAGCAATCATGCAGGAGCTATAACGGCACAGAAGATGAGTGACTATTTAATCTTGGCTGTCATCCCTGTTAAGTGTTGAATAATGAGAAAAATATGCACTTGACAGAGTAAGGGAGCTCACTTCATCTTGGGTTTCTGTGTCAGGACTTGCACTTCATAAATTTGTAAGAAAGCTGTTAGGAACAGCTGTTGTTGCAGCGCTTGCCTCCCTTTTAACATGGCAGGATTTGGTAACCTTAGTGTTCTCTCTACGAGGGAGCCCAACTTGACTCCTCCAGCAGAAATGTTGGTGAGATAGCAGAGGGAAGCAGTGCTTTTTCGCGAGCCTGCGCTGTGCCACGGAGGACAGCTGTGCCCAGGGGCTACGTACAGCTCTCATTAAACACGTCACCCTCTGCAGCTTAGCTGAAAGAGTAATACTGCTTGCTATGTTTTGCCTAAGGTAGCGTTACGCAACTTACACACACATAGTGTCTTCTCCTTTTCACTTACTCCTTTGCCAGCTCTATTAAAATCCACACCTCCTTAGCAGAACACTTTGTTGTCCCCTGGAGACTGCTCTCTGCGCCTGGTTCCCATGGAGTGCAGAGCGCTCTCATCTCCCCTTGAAACCAGTGGCATTTCAGGTGCTCAGCACTATTTAGCATCCACACAAGTCATGTACAGCACCACCCCTCGTGGCTTTTTCCACTTTTTGCTCACCCAGAATTCCTGGGTTTCTAAGGGACAGCAAAGGGTGGGTTTTATAAAGAATGGGAAGCTAAAGTTATCCCATGCTTAAAACCCAGAGAGCAGACAGAAGTTTGAATGCGCTGCTGAAGGATCCTGTATTTCATGAAGAGATGTTAACACGAGGGAGAAGAATGTCAGCATGGTGTAAACAAGAGCCAGAAATATCCATTCAGATGAGAAGGATGAGAAGATTTTAAAAAAGAAGTGCAATCAAGCAGGAAGATTTTAAATCTTGAATGGATATTTCTGGAGTGTGGAATAGACAACAGCCCTTCTTTACACAATGCTGTAGCTCTCTGCAGGTGAATGCCACCATTACTATGTTTGATGATGAAGTCTGCTCTAAGATGATTAAACTTAAAAAGCAGCTGTCATGTACAGGCAAGCACAGAAAAAAAAAACAACTATTAAAATGGTTCCGTCTGTCTTTATTGACTACTGAGTTTTCAACTTTGCTACAGTATTGCTTATTTAGTTGTTTTCTCCTGCAGGTGAGGTCCCCAGCTCTAGGTGGGCAACTCCTGACCTCTCTTTCCATGCATCTCGAGCACCCCAGTCTTCAACTATGCAGATAATTAGGATGAATTTAATATAGTAAATAAATGAGTCTAAACAGCCTATCATTTGACTTCAAATGTAGTAACAGCCAGCCTTTCTTTCCATAGACCATAGAGAAGCTTTTAAAGCGAAGATGTTAGGTCTGTATGTTTTCTTTGCCGTGTGCTCACAATCTATGACGGTAAAAGTAAAGGGCATCTGGCTCTTGCGAGGACAGCGACACTGATATTCCTTGGAATCAGCATTGCGTTAAACTCGGCAGCTGCCACTAGACCCAGTTCCTAGTTTAGTTCTGGTTTGCTGTTTGAAGAGGAGTAGCAGCAGGCCCAGATTTTTCATCTCCTATTCCTAGATCAAAAAAAGTGAGCAGATGTGAAAAGTTCTCTGCTTTGCCATTTTGATGGGAGGATCAGTTGTGGGTTGAGAGAGGTGGAAATAAATCCTGTGTCAGGTTTTGCAGTATGGCTGTGGCTGCTTTCACCTGCCATCCAGGGCTTTGCAAGAGACACTGAGACTCCTTCAGCCTCTCTGCAGCTTGGCAGGCTGGATTCGTGCGGTTCCTGGTGGCAGACAGTTAACCACCTGCAAGGACACTTCCTCATGTGGCTGGACCTGCTGGAACACGGCTAAGGTCACTGCTGCAATCAAAGCAGCTGCCTTGACCTCTTGCTTGGGTGGTCTCCTGCGCAGGATACGTCTCACACAGGGAGTCCTGCCTTGCAGTTGACTTGAAGCTGCTTGACACAAGGCCCTGTCCAGGCAGGTCTGGTAGTGTGCAGGCACATCAGCTGCAGAGACTGCCTCTGGGCCCGAGTTTCCAAGTTTGCTGTCCCCAGTGGCAATGAGTCCAGTCTTTGTGAAGTCCTTTGTAGACTGTGGCTCCACTGCTCTAGGGCCAGTCCTTCACGCTGTGAACTACTCAACATGGTCTCCTTGTGCCCGTTAAACTAATAATAGTGGTACCATGGAGGTACCACACACATTCCATTGAGCACATAGAAGAGTCCCATGTGTGAACCCCAGCCTAGTCTGTTGACAAAGGTGCTAAATGAAGTTTTTACTTCTGTGAGATACTTGCCTTGCTTGGCTTTGCTTGCCCAGGTGGGTTATGAAATAAGGAATGTGGATCTGAGACCTTCAGATAGCTATTATCATATGGTATGCTTTCTGTAAAGATGTTCCTGGCAAATGTTTTATCAGCCTTTAGGGGGAAAGAGGTAAAGAAGCCACTAGATAGTTTGCTAATTAAATGAATTATGTTTGCAAAAGTAGGTATTAGAGATGACAGCTAAAATTTAAATGGAATTTAGTGATGAATGCAGGAATAAAATGGGACAGAAACCTTGCAACTGTACACAGATAAATAATTATTTCATGTGTCCAGGGCAAGATGGATCAGTCTTTTCCGGCCCCCTCTGCTAGTATTCAGCTGTTTGAAGTGAGTCTTCTGCACATTGAATGTTTTTTAGAGTTTGATGACAATGGTGCAGCTTAGATTTCTCTTTAAGGTGATAATCAAGCTAATACAGAGAAAATGGTAGCTTGAAAACTGAGTACAAACAATCAGCAAAACTGATACACTAATCATACCTGTGGTATTCTAGAATATGCCTTCCTTTGCTAGAGCAGGTCATAGCTATTGCACAACTTAATGCAATTTGAAAAGCAGCCATTCTTTGACTTAATGGTGCCTGGGATCTCCCACTACAGCAATGCAGCTACTGGCTGACAAGAAAAAAGTGTGACCCTGACAACTGTTTATTTCCAGTGTAAGTAAAGACTGTGCAGGCCCTGGTTTGGAGCAGCAAATTGAACAGCTGCAGATTTCAAGTTGGTACTAGAGGTTTAATTTTTTTGGTCCAATCTTCATCTTGGATAAAAAATTCCCCCACTTTAGTAAAAGCAAGTTTGGGTTTTCTGCTTGCTGCAGTTTCTGTGTGTGCTGGTGGTTATGGGTTAGCTAAAAAGCTGTGCTCTTTGGAGACAGTTTCATCTGAAACTCATTTACTACCTGATGACTCATGATAGGCAAGTAACAGAACAAATGTATGCAGCCCATGACTAGTCTTGCCCTTTTCTCCTTCCCTTCTTTCTCTTATGTACTTCACAATTTATACCTGATGTTTATTATTATACAGCTGGGACTCTAACCCTCTGCTTGTGGTACAATCTCAGCATTGTAAGTAATTGTGGTATCAGTGTGTTCTGTACTGATGAGTCAACAGGCAGTGGTTTCATCTGGATAAACAAATGTACATTTTTTAAAGTTTTGTTTGATTATGATCCCTTAGTTAAGACAACTTAATGGTGTTTGCTTCATATGTCTTTAATACGGGACTGAAATCCACCACCCAGTTCCAATTTAAGATATGATGTGAGGGCTGAAAGCGACTAACCTAGTAGATTGGATTGGGTGCTGGCCTCCTGCACAGGGTGAATTTCACTTTTTCCTTTTTAGATTAAATCCTTTTGAACTCCTTGAGAATTTCTTTGAGTGTAAATTGGGAAGGAAACAACAGCACCGAGGACTGTAGGGAATGAGTTCAATGCGAGATTTACTCAAAAACTGAGTGAAGATTTCAGAATTTTGTCCTTTATCTTGCCCAGAAAAGATCTTCTATATGGGAAAAGTATCAACAAACAAAATTACTTATCAGTGAGGCCAGTCTTCTTTGGATTACATTGCTCTAAATTGTTCAGAAATTCCCAGAGGGAAGACCTACTCCATTTGAGAAACATTCCCTCCAGAAAACGTTCAGGGTTTTTAATTGCATTAAATGAAATACACTGTGGCTAGATTATATTTCAAGACAGCTGATTAATTAATAAATTAGATTGGCTAAAAGGAAATGAAAGTGAATATGAAAAAAAATGAAAAATTTGAACTTATCATGCAATTAGAACACAATGAAATACATTTACTGTCTTAATTTGCATAAAGTGAGAATGGTGAGTCATTAGCCTGAAATATATCGACCACTGAAAGTGATAACAAACAGCTTGTTCTCAGGTGCGTCTCAGTTTAAATTGCCACAGCTGAGAAACAGGAGTGTCTGGCAGTCTGCAAGGCTCTCTCTGTGGAATGCACCCATGGCCAGCTCAGGCAAAACTCCACCTTATGATCTCCAGTAAGTAGAGTCCTTTTTCTCTTTAAGCTATGATTACAGGATAAGGCATTTACATCTTTGAACATCGTCCCTGAGACTGAATATCTCTATAAAAACCGTGCTGCTTCTTGGTGTTCTCCATACCTTACTGAACCACTGACCATGATGAGCTTTGAATGTTGTAGGGCTTCGGCAGATACTGCTGTTTGGAGACTTCTAGGTGTTTTCAGATTGAAAATGTATTTCAGAAGTATGATTTGCAGAGCAGTTGTGGATTGCTGCTGCAACCAGTGGATCGGGAGTTTGGGCCAATTGTTTGGGAGTTAGAGCTAGAAAAAAAACCCACTTTGTCTTTGGGGTAAAGGTTGAACCAGGTCTTAGTGCTTTCTGAGCATTTTAATGCTAGCATAAAATAAGCCATTCCTTAAGAATGATGCTTTGTGTGAAATGCTGAAAATGCCAAGGATTATGAAATTCCACAGAAAACATCCTGTTGATGAAAACAACTGATATATTCCCAGGAGACCTATTTAAAGAGCTTAATATTCCAACTCCTTTCAGACATTCCCAGCAGGAAGTAGTAACTTTAGACCTAAGCAGGTTTTAAGATTTTAACCGTGGCAGTGGAAACTGTTTGAAGGAAACATGCTTACCTGTAAATAGATAAGAGTAAGGACAGAGTGGTTGTGGAGTTTAAAGCTCTGCAATAAGGCATCAGGTAAACCAAGATCCTATTTTGAAAAGGTGAACCACATCCTGAGCTGGTGTAAATGACGTAATTCCTTTTGAGGGAGTGGAATTATACTGATTAACATGATCTGAAGACTTGGCTTCCCATTTCTCAGAGTGAATAGATTTTTCTAGCAATTTTTCTAGCAAAAGTCTGTAGCAATTATTTGCATTCTTATAATCGTCCAGAGATGAATCTCGGACAACAAATGCGTGTTTATTGAAAATCATGAGTAATGGCAAGAAGAAAACATAAAATGGGTTCACCAGAGAAAGGGAAAACACATAATTGATTGCTGCTGTTGTCAGTCTTCTTCTCGTGAGAGTAGATAGTTGGAATTGGAGACTCTGAAATGGTTACTTTAGATTAATCTTCATTTTAATATCCTCAACATGGAGTATTTTGTTCAACATGGTTGAATGTTGTGAAGATTTTTGGCATTGGGTTTTTGTTTGGTTGCTTTGGGTTTTTCTTAAATTACTTCAGCACTTCAATTTTTTTACTGAACTGTTTTAATTTTATAAGGTAGTCCAAACCAAGAAAGGTTTTCAACCTTTCTATTACCAATGAAACTGTTTCCAGGATAGAAAGAATACATGTTCTGCTGCATGCCTGGGTTAGAGATAACATCAGTTTCACCAGAGTAGCCCCTAAAGATGCCTTACATAGGATCTCAAATCCACAAGCTATAGCAGCACCCCCTGTGAAATAGTTAGGATTGTGTGATCTCGCCTCAGTCCACTGGATATAAGTCCAAAGCTTTAGTGTCAACTAGCGATGAAAACTTGTTTTGATCTAATCCTGAACTGTGCGTTGAAACAATCGGGGGGAGCACCTCCGTACCTTGTGTGCAGAAACTCTGCTGTGGCAGGGGCAGCTGTAGGTGAGCACAGATGAGGGCAGTGAACCGTTTTGACTGCTAAAGCTGGGGTTGCTAGACCATGCCTGAGCAGAAAGAATTCCTAACCTCGGGGGTTAAATGAAGGAAACAAATGATGGGGGAAAGAGGGTTGCATCATCCTCATTTTACATGTGGGAAAGTGGTGCAGAGAGGGGTGTACCTTTGGTTTCAAAAAAGTGGTAGTGTTTAATCTAGATTTCCAGTTAGAGCTCTGCCTGCCAGCTCTTTAATTAAGATCGAAGTGTGGCCTAAACTTGAATCACTATTCTCTGGTTGTGTGAGCTATGCAGCCATAAAGTTACTATTCTATCTCTGTAATAGTAGAGAATGAAATGCTACTCAGAGCTCTGGAAATTCATGGTTTCTGAAGCACAGAAGTTAAACAACTTCTGTATGTGTGAGCTAGGAGTGAGCAGACAACACAACAGAATCTTGAGGCTCAGATCAAAATCTCAACACAGTTCCTATCATGAAATGCTCTTTTTCTCTGTTTTGGGAGAGGTGGTTACTGGAATGATGAGATGTCAGGAGCGTAAAACTAAAATCCTGTGCACTGAAGAGTTTTCATGATAAATGATGCCTTGAGGTAGAAATGCAAATAAAGAGATAGTTGAACTACAGTTGGTTGTGGATTAGATATTCAGGACCTGCTTCTCAGCTCCGTTACGCTGGAGTAAGCTGATATGACACACAGTTAAAATCAATAGAACTGTGCAGGCATAGAGCTGGTGTGTATGGAGGTGGGGAATCAGTGCACTTTGTTCTTAGGAGGGCTGCCAGTTGCTACGGTAAGTCCACATGCCATAAAACACAGATAATTTAAAATCAGTTACACACTGAAGTGCCTGTACATCCTCTTTTGTTTCCATGGACTTAACAGGGAATGACAGTGCTCGGGAGACTATGGCAGGAGGCCTGATCTGTGCCTGTCTACTGGCCTGGCTTATGCCTCCTTATGCTTAAGGGCCTGATTACGCTGTCCCTGTGTGCAACCCCAGGGGCATCAGTGCAACAATGATCATGTGAAAAGGCTGCAGGATCAGCCCCTATCTCCTTCATTCTCCAGCTGCTAATTTTTAAACTATGCTGGAGGAAAAATAATGTGCCTAATTAATTATGCTTTTTTTCCTTGCAGCTTTTTAAATGTAAGGTCAGATTTCTAATGATGAGAATTTCCATTGAGAATTACTCATGAAAAGCCCCACCAAACATTCTTCCTCCACTACAAGAAATTCCTCTTAGAAGAAACATTAGAAACAATTAAAACATTGTAAAAGTTAAAGAGTGCTCTGAAGTGGGAAAAGGAAAGCCATGCTCATCTACTCAAGTGTCCAGAAAGAATTGTTCTCATAGTATCTTCCAGGGAGTCTTTTAATGTTGATGTAATTAAGAACAGAATCTTGCACCAGTTCATTTTGGGAAGGTTGTTCACTGAGATTTGTACCTTTTACTTCTCTTTATGCATTGGGGCCTTCTCCCACCCAGAGGATGGATTTTCAAGTGGGGCAGCTATAGAGGGAATGAGCAAAGGGGAAGGGGAAGCGTAATGGAAAAAAGCCAGACTGCAGGTTGCACTGCTGCTGTAGCAGACCCCCAGTGGCAGGTGTGATTTCCTACCTGGCCATTTCTTCACCAGAGCAATGCCTTCTTGTACCCTCATCTTCCTTGTGGCTGTGCATGCATATTTTGTGTGTACAGGGTTTTCTCCCTCTTTCCGCTCCCTCCTGAAGGATAACTGGAGGAAGAGTCAGAGCAAGGAACAGCTGGTAGGTTATACAAACTGGTTTAGGGAGGTGTCACCCAAGGGGATCCTTGCTCACAAAATGGCAGCCTGCAAAGAGATTTACCAAACACATTCTGGCAGGTGGACTTCTGCTCCCCATTACCAAAGACAGATGCAACTCTAAACAACAAATCCACAAGCACTTGTTGTTAAGGAACTGCACTTCAGTGATAATCAAACAAAAAAGTCCTTTAAATGCCTGTATCCTCCTTGCCCTCATGCAGATGGAGTTCTGAATCTCATCTGTGTTGCTTGAAACTTTTTGAAAGACAAGTGCATTTAATGGTGCAAAATGTCACCCCTCCTCCAGCATGGAGTTTTAACTGGTTTCTTTAAAAAGTCATTTGGAACACAGCTTTCCACCTGATTCAGAAGGGGTTATCCTGGAGTACTACAGACTGAACCTCTTGCTGAACTTCAATTGTGAAACATCTTAGAGGCAGTGTAGTAGGAAATACACTACTGGCTGTGGTGTATTTCCACAGCCCTGGGTCTAAGTGTGGTGTCGGGGATTGATTTGTGGCTCAGACAGGTAAGGCTTTTGGCTCTAGGCAAGTTGAATGCCTCTGCGTGTGCATTCACACCAAGCTTCTTTGTGGATCCAACAGCTCACTCTTACAATTGAACTTGGCAAGAGCAGCCCTACCTATTTGCAGCTAATCACATCTTACACTTCCAGTAAAGCTGTGTAGCAGTCAGCACTTTATAATATGAAAACAACATTTCTTTCACTTACTGCTAATGCTGGGATACGTGTTTGTGTCTGCTGTGTAGTTAGGATCTGTTTGTTATTGTGGTTTTTTGGTTTGGTGTTTTTGTTTTGTTTTTTTGTTTGTTTGTTTGTTTTTTAATCAAAGTTGACATTTTTCCACTCATTCAGTAGCTATCAGGAGATTTGCAATCACAGCCGAGAGAGCCGGTGGCTCTGCCAGACTACCTAGGAAGCTCAAAGCTGAGTTGGTTTTAAGGAAGTTCTTATTTACTGTCTCCAAGAAAATGTTCATTTTGCAAGTGACAATATCTCTTTTGAATCCTGTGTTTCAAAAGCAATAGATGGAGGCTGAGATTTGGAGAAAGGATATTTTTGATTTAAAGCTAATTACATAGTCCCTGTACTAAATGCTGTGAAAAGAAATTGAAACTTATGTTTCATATTATGAAAGTATGTTGAAGTCATCATGGCAGTCGTGTAGAAGTTTCTGTGACTTTGGTGTTTCAGATGTGGATTGCAGGCTGGTCTGCTAGGGAGCAAGAATGAAGCAGTATAAACCAACTACAGTAACTTTTTTCTGATGGGGACACTGCATTTGTGAGGAGGAGTCTTTTGAATACATCCCGGGACAAAGTGTTCACAGGAAAGTGAGAGTTCCTCTAAGATCCTCTTAGAAGTTCTTCCTTTGTCTTTCATTTTGCTTCTCCCTTGTTCTTGGTGATACCATATCCGTGTTATATCTCCCTGACTCATCCTCAGGTTTTTCAGATTGTTCCAGTCACTTTGAAGGCTGCTTGGATTGAGGCTCAGTTTTGCATGCTGGTAGGGACCCTACATGTCCTTCTTCGGCAGTCCCTCAGGCAAGTGAGAAAACAATAGTTGTAAAAATAGCAGTGATATTTAGTTGTTAAATACACGCCACTGAAATATTGTGCCTATCTGGAAAGTGTCTTAGACACCACATGAGTACATGATGACAAGAAAGTAAATGGCTTGATAACACGCAGAGTGTGTGCATCACGTGGTGCTGAATTCCACAGGCCAAATGCAATTTTCTGTTCATAGATCAGAATCTAAGTGGTCACCAGTTTTTCTCTACTAGGACAAAGAGAGTAAAGCCAGAAGAGTAAATAACCATTGTACTTACCATTGATATTGCAGTTCCTTTCATATTCAAAGTGCTTTGTAAGCATAAAGTAATTAATCAGATTCTGAACAGATCCTAGAATGGCAGTGAGACAGCCAAATATGGGAAGCTTTTGAGCCCCGTGACAGTGACAAAGGCTGCAGCTACTAGGATTAGAGCTTGCAGGATGGAGGCAGACGGCCCTGGGACCTGCCTTGCACTGGAAGGAATCTTGGGAAAGATACGGTGTGCATGAGGGGGCTGGGGAGAGATGGGTGTAAAGGAGAGGGGGATTGTCATGACTGATGTGAACAGCTGTTCTTCTCTAAGACCCTCCTAGAGCCTGTCAAGAAATTCTTGCATTTTCTAAAGGCAGAGATCAAAAAAACAGTACCTGCAAGAGATGCAAGCATCCTGAGCAGGGAACAAGACCTGCTTTTATATATAAATAAATAAATACCTAAAAGGTGTAAGATATTGCATGTGCTGCCATACATGCGCAGAAACCTTGTCTGCCTCTCTCCCCAGGACATATAGCCATAGTCTAATCTCTCTATGAAAAGACCCATCTGTCCAGGCTATTCAAGTGACATTTACACTTCAATGGCCTGTGATCATCACTGTTCAGTGGCTTCCTGTATATTATGGAGAAAGAGGTACAAAATTATTTTTTCTCTTCCAATTGCCTAGTCTGAAATGATTTTAAAGCCTGGGGAACGTGAGGCAGCTTTTCACAGAAATGTCTTCTTTCTCTTAGATGACATCATGATTACATCCTTGCTACCACAAGAGAATAGAAGGGGTTCCTAATCTGACTATTTTCTGATATCCTCTAGATCAAAAGGCATTTGACCTCTCTTCAAACTCAGGTCACTGTTACTAAGGGGACTGCCCTTGTGCCAGAGAACTTAAGTTGAGCCTTTTGCCTTGGAATTAACACCAGAACCGTTTGAATATTTTCAGTTTACATCCATTTTCAACCACTGCTTGGATGCCTCTGGCTGGTGGAAGAGGAATCATCTCAATCTTTTGTCACTACAGCATTAGCTAATCTGTAGATTTTAGATTTAAAACAAAGGACTAATTTCTTGGCATGTCTGTTGAAATAAATAAGCATTAAATTCTTCAGGCATTAGTTTAGCCAAAACCTAGAATTTAGGTGAAGAAAAAGTTACAAATGGAAAGGGAAGGAGTTGTTTTCATCTGTGTTGCAATAGAAGTAAAAATTAGCACTAATCACAATAGCCCCAGGATGTTTAAATATATTTACATTTCAACCTTTTCACACTATGGCTGTAATGTAACAACGTGTGACTTTTAATTACTAACGGCATATACACTTCCTTGAGGACAAGTATGTAACCAAAACATTGTTTGTTAGCTTTATTCTGACATGTGTGCTGTTCGTTAACAAATTAAGCTAAAACATTATTCTAATTCCTTCTTTAGTTCTGGGGAGCAATACTACTGACAATTAATCTTGCATTTTGTAGTTTGGGCTTGTCGCTGTAGCCTGGCCTACACACAAATAATACTGGTTGAAATAAATTGGTTTCTAAATCAATTTAATAAAATTGTTGCTACCCCCTTATGTGGACATTCTTAAAACTGAATTAAGCTAACATGATATTAGCCGTTCTTAAACCAATTTATGTGTCCTCGCTTGGGAGCTGCTCCAATTTGACTAAATTAATTTAGAAACCGATTTAGTTGAACCGGTGTAATTTTAGTGTGTGTAGACCAGACCAAGGATTCATCATAAATTACTGAAAGTATCAGTTTGTCTACTCAGAATGCATTATAAAAATGTTCATGGTTATGAGAACAAACCAGAACCAGGGGCCAGAATTAGAGGTGAGAAGTTTCCCTGCGATTCTTGGTCAAAGCCAGTAAACGGGGCACCACCAGGTGTAAATTGTGTATCACTGGAGTTGCACTGATTTATTCAAGCTGAGGAACTGATAAGGTCCCCTGGAAGGTGCTATGTGTCCTTCAGTGGTGGTAATGGGATTCTGTTCTCTAATAGTATGTCTGACTTTGTATGAACCAGGTCTTGCACCTTTGGTTTGTCATGCCTACAGATATATGTCCTGTCTGAGGATGCACAAAACAAGTACAAGAGGTGTGTGTTTCTCGTGCTTGATTTTTGAGTTGCTCATGCCAAAGTACCTTGAAAAGGAGCCAAGTCCTTAGGTCTTCAGAAATTCAGCGTGCAAATAAAATCTCATCATACAAGCAGTCTGAAGGCAATGTTTTCCCTCAGCAACCAAGGAAGAGTAGAGTCAGACATCTGTTGCTGAGTAGCCATCACTCAGAAATTATACCACAGACTATGAAAGCCTCCTTTCCAAATCTTAATATGATAGGAAGACTAATACCTTGCCAGATGCTTCATGGCATGCTCTCTGTTGTTTCAAGGTTCAGAGAGGTATTGATCCTTGCTTTCCTTGATAAGAAAAATTGTGAATCTGCACGCCAGGAGCCTGAGGTAGAAGCCAGTAATAGTTTCCTCATGAAGAAGATATTAGTGCAATAGAAGTGGATGCTTATTTCTGTCACTTAGGAAAACAATTCACAAGTAACTCTGATTTTTATGTTTTTATACATTTCATCAGGGAGCATGTATTTAGTTTTATCACAGACGGACCTGGGTTAGGGTCAGGGTGGACCCTTAGACCTATAACAGACACTCTCTATTAACACCCCTCCCTTCCTAAAGGGGAAGAAGAAGGGAATAAGGGAGACTTGGAGATTAGAAAAGGGAACTAGAATGGCTTGAATTAAAATAATAATGAAATATATACAAAACCAGCATCAAACCCAGCCCCCCTCCTGATGGTAATTACATCACTGTCATTACTGATGCTGTGTACTTCACCATCTTTCATCATCACCCACCAAGTACTTCCAGGTCCTTGAGCAAAAGCAGTCCCACGAATGGGTTTGCCTTTGCCCAAAGCAGGAAATACCCACACAGTTTTCCCCAACAGATTCCTTTCATAAACAACAGGGACGTTATCCCCTTCTACTGTGTGTAATGGGTCTGACTGAGCAGGACCGGCTCGATTGATGGATCCTCTGGT
>JANHFX010015595.1:0-26017 GCA_027560015.1 Chloroceryle amazona
GACCTGGCAGTGAGATCTTGGCAGGGATGGGCTGAGATACAGGTGGGGGGGGATAGGTGATTGTACTGGCGTGTGGTGCAGGTGCTGCCATGGGAGTTGTGTGCCTGGTACAGAATCCCCCACCACTGACAAGAGCCTGGCCCCATCCTCTTGTTCCTTGGCAGCCCTTTAGCTCTTGATCAGCATTGATCAGATCCCCTCTCAGGCTGCTGAACTGGAGAAGAGCAGCCTGAGAGGGCACAGAGATGCTCCAGGCCCCTCAGCATCCTCAGAGCCTCCATGGGACTCTTTCTAGTATTCCCCTGTCTATTGTGAACTGGGGAACCTAGAACTGGACCATATACTCCAGCTGTGACCTCACCAGGGAAGAGGGGGGAGGAGGAGGATCTCCTTCAACCTGATGATCACATTATTCTTAATGCACCTCAGGGTACCATTGGCTTGTCCACAAGGGCCCATTGCTGGTTCATGGTGAAATTGCCCACCAGCATTCCCAGGTCCTTCTTTGCAAAGCTGCTTTCCAGAAGGTCACTCCCTCCTGTGTACTGGTGCAGGTGGTTATTCCTACCCAGACGCAGGACCCTACACTTGACCTTGGTGAACTTCATCAGTGCTGGATTTTGAAAATAGCCTGAATTTTGCATGGGTTTTTCACCCCTTAACTGAGTCTCTTTATAGGGAAGCCAGGAAGCCAGCACCTGCTAGGGGCAAGAGGTTGTTATTTGATGTGAGAGCCATGAGTGAACAGCAGGAACTTGGAAAACACAAAAAGCTCTTTCCAGAGAGGCTGGGAGTTACATGGTAGATTCGTAGAGACAAATTTTTGTCTCTTGATGGGTGCAGCCGCTTTGGGACATCGGGGTGCCCTGGGTGGTGTGCTGTGTACGTGCTTTCTGTTAAGATTCTCCAAGCTTGGGAAAGCAAAGGGGGTAAAAAAATACACAGAATTGCCATCTGGATGGATCCTGTCCCTCAGGCAGGTCAACTGCACGTCTCAGCTTGGGGTCCTCTGCAAATTTGCTGAGACTGCCTCAGTCCTGCTGTCTGTGTCATGTTTCAGCCATGGATATCCTTCTCCTCTCTCCCCATACTACCATCCCATGTAAAATTTTCTCCTTGTGCATTGGTCCCAGTTAAGTCAGAGCAGGACCTGCTGCTTGGGAGCAGGCTGTGCTCAGCAACAGAGCTCTAGCTGCAGCTTATTCCTGTACTCTCAGAAGCATGGCCTCCTTGCTGTGTGGGTTCTCTGTAGGCAGCCAAATACAGGAAGGTGTTCCCACAACTTTTCCCTTGTGTAGGAGTGTTTTTAACAAGCCAGAGCAGAGTCCTGGTAGGAGTAAATGAGGAGGAGCAGGCAAGAAGAATAAATGGGTTTTTAAGCCATTTCATAAGCACGCTCCATGGACCGGTATGTGTTGGAGCTGCACCCTCCCTGCTGCAGTCTTGCTGGTGTGTGAGGGTGTTTGCAAACAAGCGGTGTGCACCGTTCTGTCTTTCACCCGTGTGTATGGGGCTTTGCACTCAGGTGGGACCCTTCAGCAGGGGCTGGGGGCTCTCGGTGCAGTGGGCTCTTATGTGGAGCTGGGGATGCACTGGGAGTGTCCCCGTGGCAGGGCGCCGGGAGCAGCAGAGCTGCCGAGAGCATCCCAAGCATGGCAGAAGTGGATGCAACATCAGACCTTGAACAAAGCCAGCCCAGTGCGGTGGGTCTGTACCCAGAGAAGTCCTGGGAGAATGGAGAATAAACACACATTGGGGCTCTCCTGGGAGCATTGTACAGGTCCCTGAAGGGAGCTCCTTGGTATGTTTGGTTTTGCTGTTCAGGGCTCTTCTCCTGTTTTGCATAAGGTGTTAGGTTTGTTATAAATATTTTATTATGTTTTCATCATTAATTTTTATTCAGATCTAGCTCTTTAATCAGTTCAGTGTATTCAGGTCTCGTCCAGAATCTCTGTAGTTTTAATATTGGCTTTAATGAAGAGGAAATTTCTCTCCTGCTTCTTTTTGGAAATGTTGCTGACCAGGACCTGCCTGTGGCAGGAGGGAGCTCAGACAGATGCACAGAGCGGGAGGTCCCTGGTGCTTCCTGGGTGCCTGTCGATCACCCAGGCACTGCACGTGGAGCAAGCACAGGTTATTTCTAGGCCTTGTCTCAAGGAAGAAAAAGCACGAAAATAAGATGAAGATGACTTTTAAGGGCAGAAAAGTGGTATCAGAGACCCACAAGTGCTGTCCTTAGTGAAGGCAGCGGGGAACACTTGCATTGTACAGGGTTTGGTAACTCGTGGCTCCTGCAGCATCTTGCCTATCGGCTCACATCTTCCTGCTGGATCTTCCACATTAAAACATGCTGCAGGTAACCATTGCCAAGGGGGCATGGTTGGAAGGACAGGACCTGTGCTCTGTCTCAGGAGAGCAGTGGGGTTTTAATATGGGCAAGATGTCTTTTCATGGTTCCCGTTTCCAAGATAGCCTGTGCTTCGTGCCAGGAGCCCCAGTGCAGTGTCCATGTACTGTCAGGGCAGGGAGGGCTTCAAGATTAGGACACGTGGCCATCTGGGCCCGTGTCCACCACAACAGGAGTATTTCCAGCCTAGCTGCTCTTAGCGTGGTTTGTACCCAGCAGAAGCCTTTGTGCCCGGGGAGGTGGTTGAGGCCCCATCCCCAGAGACATTCAAGGTCAGGCTTGATGGAGCTCTGAGCACCCTGCTCTAGTTGAGGATGTCCCTGCTCTCAGCAGGGGGTTGGACTAGAGGACCTCTAGAGGTCCCTTCCAACCCAGACATTTCTCTGTCTCTGTGCCTCCGGGAAGGAGAGGATGATCAGATCCGCAGTTAGTCCTGCTCATCTGTTTGAGAGTAGAGGGTTGTGCAGACCTGGCTGTAATGAACAGGGAATGGCAGAGTGCTGTGTGGCCTCCTAGTAATCCTCCATTTGTCCACCATTTCTTTCCTCTCTCATGCACAGGCTGAATTTCAGACTAAAACCTCCTTTCTCTGTCAATGTAGCTACGCAGGCATTGGAGGAGGAGGAGGGGGGAGTGCTGGGCATGGGACATTTCCAAGGCATCTGACTGACACTGCTCTGCTCCTTAGCAGCAAGTCAACAAAAATGAGTGCTCATGACAAACTTGGGGACCTATTGCTCAGAGGAAGAAAAGGTCTGGTCAGGAAGAGGAGCAGTCAGGAGGAGCCTGAGCAGGAGTCCAAGCAGGAGGCCCTCCATCCTCAGAGAACTTCCCCCCCTTATACCAAGTGTGACGTTCCTTGTCTGGGATAACAGCTGTCACCAGCTTGGGTGACTGCCTTGTCTGACTCCAAACTGCTCATGGTCTGCAGATGATGTCTGGCCTGGGATTGCATCCCAGTGAAACCAGGACATGCGTCATGCTGGTCTTGGCCATAGATGCCAGCATCATTAAAATGATGTTGTGTTGGAACAGGGATCTTGACGCTGATTGCAGTACGCATCCTGAGTGCATCCCTTCCATCAGACACCCTAATTTGCGCGTCTGTCTCTAAAATAGTTCCCTGAACTGCTATTGCCCATCAAACTCTGGCTTCAGTCTAAGAGACTGTGGGTGTTTGGAGGTCTTTGTGTCACTGATTCAGCTGAAGGGTGCTTGGGTTATGTTCCTCCATGTCTTTCCTTGTTTGATTGTTCTCTGGTGCAGGCCTACACTCAGCAAGGGGAGCTCTGTGATTATTTTTTTTTTTTAAATTTTTGTGTGTGTGTGCTTGTAGACACGCAGTGTGCTGTTGGTGCTTTCATTACCATAGACCCTCTCAATGAGGGCTGCCTGGACAGATACCCACCCTGAACTGGTGAATTTGCAGACAGTTTTGCAAGGCTTGTAATTCCTGTGCTGCTCCCTCGATGACAGGACGAGAGACATCAGACACAAACTTGAATGTAGGAAGCTCCATCTAAACACAAGGAGGAAATTTTTACTGTGAAGGTGACAGAGCCTGGAACAGGCTGCCCGGAAAGGTGGTGGAGTCTCTGTTTCTGGAGACATTCAAAACCTGCCTGGATGCATCCCTGTGCAGCCTTCTCTAGGTGAACCTGCCTTGGCAGGGGGTTAGATGAGATGATCTCCAGAGATCCCTTCCAGCTCCAATCATTCTGGGATTCTGTGATCCCTAGATGAGAACGAGGATTAGGTTCTTGTTACTGCTTCCACTTGGCTGTAAAACCAGAGCCTGGCAATGGGGCTGGGGAGCTCTCCATGATGTCTGTGTGCTCCCCTGAAGCAGCAGATTGGAATTCAGATGAGGCTTGAGATGGATTTCTTGGAGTGGCACAGTCTGTGCCACATGGGATTTGAGGGAATCCACAAAGGAGCGATGCATTCCCAGCAACAGAAGCCCTTGATGAAAGGTGTTCATCCTCCTGACTCGCTTTGCCCTGTTACCTGTGACTACGGCAGCCGCACTCGCGGGGCTGGCTGGCAGGTACTGCTGCACAGCCGGTGAGATTGGCTAAAGTGTCCCCGCTGATAGAGCAGGTAATGGCCAGGCTGGTGTTTCTGGGGCTGCTGGTGCAAACAGGCGTTGCTGGAGCCGTGGAGCAGAACACCTCTACTCGGACCAGAATATTGCCTGCTCTGACGGGAGGACTGCTGCTGGGAACAGATGTTTCTTTGAGTGTGACTCTTTGCTCGTTCCCTAGTACCTGATTTTCTTTGTGTAGGAGGATTACTAGGGAAAAAACCCCACCCTGCTCTGCCCAGGGGAAATCTGTGGTCCTCCTGTAGCAGTTCTGGTGCTGACTGGCTCTGGCCATACGTGGATGCTACTGGATCCAAAATCACGTCCTTAAATGCTCCCCGTGCAGGTGGGGTCATGGCTTCCACCCTTTCTGCTTTGAAAGCTGCGAGGGTCCTTTCTAAAACCGCATCGTATCCATATAGCATTGGGTTTGGAAATCCTCTCACGCCCTCTGTGTACGTCTGTCTTGTAATGAGCTGTCAGCCTGCACAGGCTTCTCTTCAGGATCTTCAAACCCCTGGGTTTCACATGTGAGCTCCTCCTGCCTACCTGGGACCTCAGCAAACTGCTAATTGTTGTGTGGATGTCATCTTCCAGGCAGGCGTGAGGTTGCAGGCTTTAAAGAGGTTGTTCTATCATTTGCTACCAGCCTTCCCGGTACACGTGAGCTCTATTTTTATGGGAGTGCGCGTTTTCTTTCAGCCGCTGCTTTTGTTGAATTTCTTTTTCTTCTTTTCTCTTTTTATTTCCAGGCTTTCAGGTGAAGTTTTCAGGATACATCTATTTTTCATTATCCCAGTTTTTCCGTGTATTTTATAACTAAAAAACCCAACCCCCCTGAAACTGTTTCCTATGCCAAAAGCAGCAGCTTGTTGCAAGGTGAGCTGAAGGGGGGACTGTATTGTCTTGATCAGCCTGAGACTGAGGTCCTGACTGTGGCATTGGCCAGAATATGTCAATCTTCTTGGAGCAGATGGAGTTTGAGTCCATAAACTCTGCTCTGGTTTCCAGCTCAGGAACCTGGGGGTGGTGGTAGGCTGCTTGCACTTGACAGTGCCCCAGAAGAGAGATGGAAGCTTTGGTCACAGGCTGTCTTTGCCTGTCTTCTGAAAATGGAGCGCTTTTCTTTTACTCTGGTTGTAGCTTAATAAGGGCTTGTGGGTCCTTGAGGTGGTTCTTTGACCCTTTAGAAAAGCAGGGATATCGAAGGCAGGTATCAAGCACCAGGTCAGAAAGGTGGTGCTTTGATGCACAGTGGGAATTAAGCAGGGGAACTGATCGCTGAGGGATTCTGTGGGTCTCAGAAGGCCAGATCCACTCCAAAAGTAATTAGTGGGAAAAACAACAATCCAGTTGGTTGGGATTTGAGCTCAAAGATAGAGGCTGCTCTTCAGGAAGACCCTGGGTCAGGAGTTTTTGGAAGATGCAGAAGCGCATCAGATGCATTGCTATTTGTGCTTCCTGCTCTGCTGCTTTTTCCTAGGTGTCCACCACCACTCAGCGTGATGTGGTGGTTTGCCTTCTATTTTCTTTATTTGGCTAAGGAAAAAAAACAAGCAGAAAGAGGAAGAAGTAACATCCCAGAGTGGAGAGACAAGATAGCAATGAAGGGGTGGAAGGAGAGGGCTCCACTCCCTCTATGTTCCCAGAGAGCTTTTGGGGACAGAGGTCCTTTGGTGGCAGGGGTTGGTGTTGGTGGGTGCTGTACCTGTGAACATATTTTCTGCTTTGTGAACTAGAAGATGGTTGCTTCAAGGAAGGAAAAAATCTGCAATGCGATGTGATGGGCAGCCGAGACAGCAAGGAAGATTTTAGGACTGTGCGTATGAGAGGAGATTCTTTAAAACCTGGATAGGAGTAGGAGCAGGCTTGATGGAGGGATGAGTAATGAAGGAGGGTTTGAACGGAACTAATCAGTCCCAGCTTCTTTCAAAAGACCTCATTTGGTTTAATTTAGCAGCGTGTAAATTTAGAGCCAATCAAAGGCACCACTTCTGCCGGCTGTGTGCTGGCAGGCTGCTCATTCCCCACCCCAGCGCCAGGAGCAGCGAGCTGGGTGCCGGGGGTGGGTTGCAAGGCTGGTGCCGAGAGGCAGTGGGGGCCGGTGTGACCACGGTTACACACGTAGTGGTGGGGACTCGAGCTCTCTGCCGGGGTGACTGGCAGGCACAAGAGTGGGATCTTTCTTCTTTCCCCCCTCTCTTGTTCAGCAGTGGGCTGTGGCCAGTCAGGGTGGCTGTAGCCGCAGGACTGCCTTGTGTTCCACTGCAGGTGTGGCTGGGCTCCTGGTCTGGAGGAGCTGAGGCTCTGAGCAGCAGGAAGAGCCTTGCACTGTATGAACCACCACATAAACATTGTTCACTTCAGCAAAATGTTGTTTTCCTCAACCAAAAACTACATATGGCTTTACAGAAAGTCCCAGTCCTTCGGCGTATGGTAGTTTTGTTTCATTTGAATTAACGCAGACACATCTGTGCTTAAAACGAGGCAAAGGCATAAAAAGCCATCACAGGATCACAGTGATTTTTTTGGTTTTCCCTGTAGTTGTTGTCCATGGTACAGCATTGTGATTTTAAACGAGATTTAATAAGTCTCTTCATATTTGCCAGGAGAGATAGAAGCCTCTGGAGGTTCAGTACAAGCTACTTTGTTGTTACTGTCGTAAACTCCACTCAAGAGTAAAATTGGCACCCCTCACGACGGCTGCCTCCACTGAGACCTGTGTGCTAACACCTCCAGATGTTCTGTATCCCACGGTGTCGCCCCCCTGACCTTGCCCTGCATTGCAAAATACCATGTAAAGGATGCAGAAACCTGTGAAAACATGGGCTAAAATATTGTCACTTTGTTTCTCTTTGTATTTCAGGCTGCTGGCAATGAATCACTGGGCCGGTCTCTTCTCCACCGCTGCCAAAGTCAACCTGCTGGTCTTGGTGGTTTCTGTGGTGTTTTCCTGGTCAAGCCTCAGTGAGAGAGTTCCCGTAAGTATCAGCTCCTCTGGCCGACAGCCGTGGGCTCTCCAGCCACCCAGGTCAGCCTAGGGTGACGCCTTTGCCTGATGCCTCTCTAGGGCTGAGTAGGATGCGGCAACGGTTGGTGAATCACCTCTCCTTGACAGCGGGTCTTCAATAACAACATCTCAGAAGAGCTTCTTCCTGAAAACTGCCTGCCTTGCCCCAGAAATCCAGAACATGCTGGATCCAGGGGGTTTGCAGTGGGAACAGCACAACTCGGGCAGCTCTCTTGTTTTCTAGGTGGCACTTCTGCTATTTGGAGTTGTCACACGTTCCCCCGTGGCAAAAGGCAAAGCTAATTATGCAGTCTAGTGGCAAGGAGAAGGGAAGAACTGTCCTTGATTAGGTTCCTAGCTGTGCCTCAGCTGAGTCACAGCAAGTGAGTCAGGCTTAGAAGATCATCCTCTCAGGTCCTTGCGTACCACATGCGTGGATTTTTCTGCTTTCAGTGTGATTCTGAAGCTTCAATTGAGGTGAATGGCCACTGCCTGCCTCTTTGTGCTTGTACAGATGTGCAAAACTCCCACAGTTGGGATCCTGCTGCTGAGCTCCAGGTGCCAGACCCCATGAGATTAGCAGTTCTGGGACGTTTCCTCAAGGAATCCTAGAATCATTTCAGTTGAAAGAGACCTTTAAGATGGAGTCCAACTGTTCACCCAGCAGAGACCAACCCCACCTGGCTCTGACCTCCTGTCAGGGAGTTGTCGAGAGCCAGAAGGTCTCACCTGAGCTTCCTTTTCTCAAGGCTGAACAACCCCAGGTCCCTCAGCTGCTCCTCACCAGCCTTGTGCTCTAGACCCTTCCCCAGCTCCACCGCTCTTCTCTAGACAGGCTCCAGCCCCTCAATGTCCTTCTGAGAGTGAGGGGCTCAAAACTGAACCCAGGATTTGAGGTGTGTCCTCCCCAATGCTGACTGCAGGGGATGATCCCTGCCCTAGTCCTGCTGGCCATACCAGTGCTGACACAGCCAGGATGCTGGTGGCCTTCTTGGCCACCTGGGCACACACTGGCTCATCTTCAGATACCTGTCAAACAACTCCCCCCAGGTCGTTTTCTACTGGGCACTTTCCAGCCACTCTGCCCCAGCCTGGAGCATTGCAGGGGGTTGTTGTGACCCAAGTGTGGGACCTGGCCCCTTGGCCTTGTTGAACCTCATCCCACTGTCCTCATGACATTGATCCAGCCTGGCCAGATCCCTTTGAAGAACCTCTCTACCCTCAAACCAGAACAACACTCCCATCTAAATTGGCGTTGCCTGCAAACTTACTGAGGGTGCCCTCAGTAATGAGTCCAGGTCATCAATAAAGATCAAGAGAGCAGGCCCCAGCCCAGGGAAATTGAAGCTGTAGAGTGTGATGGTTTTTCATTTAATAAGGCTGTGGTTTAAAAAAGGGTGTCCCACAGCAGCACTGGTGTAGGTGATCACTGACCCCCCATGTCCCCTTCCTGCCTTTGCGTGGCAGCTTGCTGGTCTGTCGGTGGTGCAGTGCAGCTTTCTGCAGGCTGTGCTGTTACCCAGAGCAGATACCAGGACAGGTTACAGTAGAAGCACTGTAGGCCCGTGCCTCAGACCTACGCGGAGTCACATCATGAGATAATTTGTCCTCATTTCACAGAGGAGGCTGGAGATAGGGCACGGTCCTCCCAGGTGGAGAACAAGCTCTGGGCCAGGCACCCAGTGATAGGCGCCCAAGGTGCGGGCAGGATGAGCGCAGTGGGTGCTCAACTCTCCTACTGCCTGTTCGGCGCTCCCCCTACAACGGCTCCGTGGTGGCCACCTCGCTCCTTTGTTGCAAACCAGCATCGGGTTGTCTCAAACCCTCCCTGCCGAGGCTTTTCAGCTTCTTGCAGCTGATTTCAGACTGATGAAGCAAGGAGGCTTTTTGCCTGGAAGGAAATGTCCATTGTTCTTTAAAAAACATCTTTCTTTCTACTATTTTAATTGTGAAAAGAACTGAACAGGGTTCTACTCCCTTCCGGTGTAAAGGATGAACCGCTCGTGTGTTGTTGCCCATTCTGGCCGAAATACTAATGAAATGGGGTGCAGCAAAGCAACCGTGGGCCAGGCAGTGGCAGTAACGTTTAAACGAACCAAGTCACATCCTTTTATCTTTGCTGAACATTTAGACCGCGGCATGAGCAGGGCTGGTAAACATCAGCCATCTCCATTATGTATTTCAATAGATACAACATTCAGAGGCCCATTGGTAAATTTACAATGGCCTGTATCGTTAAGTCTCTCTTGGATAATAATATAGTAGCGTAAATAAGATAAGTAATAACTGCTCTGACTCATTTATTTTAGTCCTGTGGCGTCTTGGCTCGGGAAATGTTAACATTGATTTCCATCAGTGGAACCTGGCTTGTTATGTTGATGATTGTTAGCGAGCTTTAACCATTTGTCGTAATTTTAACGACTGTGTGCCTCTGATGCAGGAAGTGAAAGCAGGAGGCAAGCTCCGTTTTCTAGTGTTATTTCTGAAATTTCAATCCCTTTTGACAGATAAAGGGAAAACATTGTATAGGTTTGTCACCCATCTTTGTGTGTTACTGCTGTCACTGTTAATTGCATGCGTTTTGCTCAGGCTGACGTTTCTCTTGCTCAGAAACACTCTCCTAGGCTGGATAATGGGTATTTATTTCTATGCAGAGCACCCACATTCTGCCAGCAAACACACATGTGTTTTTTTCCAAGGAGTGGAAAGAATTGAAGGCAGAATACGGTCTAAAATTTCCAGTTAACCTCTTCATTGACTTCTTTTGTTGTTTTGTTGTGTTGGGTTTGGTTTTTTTTATTTATTTCCCCCTGTGAAAAATGTTCTAAGGATTAATATGAAAATACTTGGTGAAGTGAGCTGTAACTCTTAGCCTAATTGCCAACTGTTAGCAATAATCTTTCCCTATAGGCTGGTTCTGTGAAATTACTCAGCAGTGTCGTCCTTGGCGATACCAGAAGCTGATAATACTCCCTGCAACGCAAACGGAGCTGTCTGGACCATGAGCCTGGACCAGCTTATCTGTTCCTGCGAAAGCCAGCGTAGCGCAGGCCTGCTCCCCGAGCAGTTAACAGCCTGGTGCGAGATAGCACGAGGTCATTAATTACTGTGCCCTCTCAACGATTTTATCCATTGCAGTCTTACGTGACTCACACCAGCTCCCCAGGGAGGCTTTCCGGTGCGCAGTGAGGTTCCCCTCTCAGCGAGGAATTTTTGATTATTATTTATTCTTTTCCCTTCACCCTCGTGTTTCCTTTGTGCACTGCCGTACCCCTCGTGCTAGCCCATCCACCGCACCTCTGCTGCTCGCGTGCTGCGCTTGCGGCGTAGGCGGCCATTAAATCGCTGCCTCATTGTTTGCAACGACTCCGAGGACACCAGGAACGGGTGGAGAAAAGGAGGCTCGCAGTTTTATCGTGTGGGCAAGTCGGTGTGTTTTCCTCTTGTCCTATTTTGGAAACAGAGGAACTATTTTAGCTGAAATCTTCTCCAAGCCTGAAATAAATACATTTAAGGGGAAGAAGGAAAAAAAAAAAAACAACAACATGCTAAAACCCAACCCCAGTGCTTGAGGCGTTCCACTCGTGTGGAAAATTTCAGCTGAAAAAGTTAAAAGTTTGACATATTTTAAGGCAAGGCAAAACAGGGTCTTGCAATGTTACACAACCCTAATAATAGTCAGGGCTCCTGGCTCTGGATGCAGTGTAGGTGAGGCTCTGCGAGGGCTTGTTTTAAACCTGCAGCCTGCACTGGAATAGGAAATAAGCTGCGTTGCTTTGTTCAGCACAAATGTCATGCCAGTTATGCATGTTTAACCTTTAATATACTTTAAATCTAAATTTAACCATGTGGAAAGAATCTCAGATGTCAAAAAAAAAAAAATGCTTGTGAGGGAAAAAATTTTGTATTCTCAGCTGGCACTAAATTACCCAGATGCAATTGCTAATGAGCTGAATCCCTTCTATCCAAAAGGAGTTTGCCCTCACAAAAATAGAAGAGAGCGACATAAAAGATGACAGCGGGAAAGAGCCAATAACAGAAGATGATGCCGATCCTGAAGACCTGGAAGTGTTTTACCCCACACATCAGTGGCAAACCATGCGCCCAGGTAACGTGCTGATGACTAATTATAGCCTCCCCCTGAGCCCCCACCTGACAGCACTGACAGAAGCCTTGCAGGAACCCAAAATACCTGTTTGTTCCCATGACAATGTGCTCTTTTGCTGGTATTCAGACAAACGGGTATGGACCCAGCGGCCCAGTACAGGGACAGGAGACCATCAGTGACCTGGCTGCCCATGGGAATGGTGGTTGAAGTGCTTTCAGTTCGCGGGAGCAGGTTGAGTGGGCTGCCAGTCACGATGTCGGTGGTGACGTGGCTCTGTCGCTAGTTCAGAAACCCTCTCTCTTGTACGCTTGTCAGGGGACAGATTTTTCTACCATGTGTTGGCACACGGCATCCCAGGTCTGCCGTGCTCCAGTGTGGGCTGGTGAAACTTTGTGTGGCAATTGCCTTAAGACCCACCAGCGTAACACTGCTCGGCTTTAACAGTGGGCTTTCTGTTCCTTGGCTCTTGAAATCCAGCTTTTACCCCTCTCCATACATCCTAACAAAAAGCCCAAAACCCTCTGCCAATTTTTTTGGGTTGATATCTTTTGTTAGATGAGTAGGGGTGAGAAAAGCCCAGCTGGTCAGGCTGGCTTCCCTGCAGAAGCCCGTGCAGCAGGGAAGGCTGTGGAGCCGAGAAGCCTGTTTCAGCACGCGCACGGATGCCGTGCGCACACACGTATTTCAGCAGTGAGGATGATCAGTAAGCCGGTCTCTGGGGCCTTGAGCAAGGTGTTTAATCCACTTGCGCTTTGGTGTCCTCATGTATATGCAGGTGTAATACCTTCCCACCTCAGAAAGATGAACTAAGTAGTAATTAATTTTTATAAAGTGCTCTGAATTTAAAAGAGCTTTGTCCTGTGCTCGGTGTTATCGTTGAATGAATAAATACAGGATCCATTTGTCTTGGAATTTCTGCCAGATACAGCAGAATGACTTTTCCGAAGTAAATCTTTGTATAACATAAATGTCTAGTGAAGGCCCCTAAATTTCAGAAAGCTGCAGTGTATACAAATACTCCACTTTTGTACTGTTACACACGGAAGTTGCGTGGTGCCCCTGCTCAGTATTCCAGTGACACCTCCCCACCACCCTTGTCAAAACAGGGTAAGTACACTCTTGCCATCGTTACAAGCACCAGTGCTGGTTCCGTTCGGAAGCACCTTCTCCGTTGTTCCTCTTTAATTGTGTAGCAATTCCACATTGGGCCTGTGCAGCAAAGGGCTTGAGGAAGTGGGGAGCTTGTCAGCATTCATGGAGGAGAAGGATTTCACTTATGTAAAAGGCTGAAATGGTGGTGGCTACGGATCCTTGTTTTGGATGTGCATGCAGGTTTGGGTGGAGGCATGTCAGAAAGAGGAGTCTTTCTTGGAGGCAGAAACCCCAGCCAGCCTGGGTTTCTGCCTCCCGTGGGCTTCTCTGAAGCATTACCTTGTGCATGGACCCTGAGTCACACTTTTAGCACATGTATTACCCAAAGCAAGGCTGGAGAACCTGCCACCCCCACCAGCCCATCCCTACAGCCTCTGACCCTGAGGGTTTCCCCCTTGCTGGTGCAGGTCTGTGCTGGGGAGGGGGCTGCTCCTCAGGGTGAGGGGAGCAGCCAGCGTGGCTGAACAAGGGATGTGCCCTGCAGTCCTTTAGCAGAGGTGCACGTGTTGGTAGCATGTTGAACCTGGTGGTTCTGCATCTTCTGGGGTTTTCTGCTGTGATTTCACTCGCTCATAGCCAAGCAGAGTCCTGGCTCAGCTGTCTGGTGTGTGCTCAGCACAGCGCTCAGGAGTTTGCTCTCTGGGATGTCCCCATTCCATCTTCCATTGTATCCCAGCAGCAATTGGGGATGGTCCCTCCTGGGGAAGCAAATGTTTCGATTTAGACTTTGGATCTTTGTTCTGGAATTGTGGAAAGGAGCTCAGAGTCACATTTGCCCTGAAGCATCACACTCCTGTTTTATCTCATTCCTGTCTGAGCTCAGCACAGGATTTTTATGCTTCTGTCCATTCCTGCAGTTGCTCAGCTTTTATACATTGTCTTCCCAGTTTTGCTCTGCTGTTTTTCTAGTTCCCTATTGTTAATTGTATCAAATGGTGTTTCTGCCGAGACTGCAGCAGTGTCATCAACCTGTAACCTGTCAAATCCCTCCACAAATTAAATTGTTATTGTATACGTAGCGCTGCTTTGTGCGGTTGTTCCCTCGCTGCCTGCAGTGTGAGCTGGGTTTTGATCAAGAGCTTTCTTGCACGCTTCAAGCTGCTGGAGGTAACTGGATGCAAACACAGAAAGACAGTTACCCTAAGAGCTCTGCCACCCGTAATCTGGAGACAAGGAGATCAGTTGTATCTTCTGGCAGGAAGCTGACGGGCTGTGGAAAAGTTGGTAAAACTTCCTCCCAAAGTCCTTCAACACTTAGTTAGGCATTGCTTCTTCCCCACTCTGCACTAAATAATGCAGCAGGTGCAGCCAGCTTACACAGAAGGGGTACATGCCCCTTGGAAGGTCTTCCAGCACCTTTGGTATTATCTGAGGAAGTGACGAAGGCATCTTTCTTTCTGTTCTTGGTTGGTGTCTGTAGGAGCTTGCAGGCTACTTGGGTTTTAGCGAGTGAGATTCCAACAGCCTCTGGCTGGAGGTTCACACCTGCTGTCAGGTCACTTCTTATGGTCAGGTAACTGTTCCACTGCAGACACAGGGTGGTTTTGAACTTGTCCTCCTTCTGATAGCTTTTTCCTTTCTGACTGCACTTTTACCAGGTGATAGTCCCCTTGTGAGTTGGGAGGTCTCTGGAGGAAGTGTAGCAGAGGTGACTTGCTTGGGTGACTACTTATGTTGGGCTCTGCCGGGTGCATGAAGGTGAGTCTGCTGGCACACAGAACCACCCCACCACTTTCCATGGGGACTTTGCCTGATGGTTATGACAACCAAAGGCTGAGCCTTAGTTTTCAGAATGGTGGAGATGAAAGGCAGGGTTGGATGGTGTTGATGGTTTTCTTCATTGATTTGACTATTTTCTTGGGGCTTCTGTGTAAAGGAGCATTTCTTCCACGTTTCCGGGTGACCTCAAATCTGCCACACAACATCCTAGAGCACATTTCTAGGCTTCATTTCCTGGGAATTACCTACTTCTGTTATTTGGGCACCTTGGTTCCCTCTGTGTCATCCAGCATACCTGATGATGATTGATAGTCATATTGGTCTGACCATCTAGTTGTAGAATCATAGAATCAGAATCATTCTGCTTGGAAGACATCTTCAAGATATCAGGTCCAGCCATGGACTCAATGTTAACTTGGTCATCTTCCTGACCAGCAGATTTCCCATCTGGCATCAGGCTCCTCTGGGAAGACCTTGCTGTGAAGATTAAGGAAAAGTATGTGAGTGGCGAGGGTTTAGCTGAAAAAGCAAAGGAGGGTTAATCATCTCCTCTGTGGCAGCAACCGGCAGTAGCTGGGCAGAGTGTCCATTACAGGAGCTCCACTGGCCTGGGCCTTGAGCTGTGGTTAAACTGGCTTGCAGAACTCTGTGCTGGTACCTGCAGTTACTCTCTAGCATTTCTGCTGTTCAGAGTCATTTTCCTAAATGCCTAATTATATTGCAGTTAAAAAACAAGAAGCCATGACTGCCGCTGTTGATCAAACTGCCAGAGCGAAGTTGATGTGAGTGTGCTCTTGTTGCTGCTCCTGCAAAGATGAAACCATCTTATGTTCAGCAGGGAGCTGATGACATGTTACTTAGCATTTCAATATCGATGGCTGCAGCTTCCGCAGATCCTCAGGCTGCTTCCTCCGTCAGGAGCTATCTTTGCTGTTCATGCTTGTCTCGGGTCTTTCTCTGTCTCATTTGCTGCACAAACAAGGTTTTACGCATATGGAAACACGCTCAAAGAAAGCGTTCACGCTGAGGAGGTAATTTCAGAAGCTGCTGTGAAGGGCTTGCTGTGGTTTTGGAAAGGACAGGACTCAGGATGGGGAATAACTCAGTCGAGTTTCACTGCCAGTCTTTGGCTTTCAAGGGATTTCAGTGACCGCATGAGCCAACGCTGCTCTAAGCGGAGAAGAGGTTTTTAAAGCTGGGAGGGAGGAGATGGTAATGGCAGGAGGGATCCCTTTGGATCAGGAGTCCCACGTCCCAGGTGGGCGACATGGTGGCTGGTGACAATTTCCTTACACCTTAATGGTGGGTATCTTGCTCCTGATGTTTACTAGCACATCCTGAGCTGCACCAGCTCCTGCTAATTGCTTTGCTGAATTACTGAATGTGTCCAAACTGTTGGCTTCTCAGTGACCCAGCCCTAACTCAAACAGTTGTGTGTGAGTCTCTGAAATATTTATGTCAGCGCGGTCGAGAGAGGGCTGCGGAACGCGGTGTTAAAACACCAGGGTAGGCTCGTTTGTGCAAAGCTTGACGTGTAATCCAGGAAATAGGATCCTCATCAGATCAGCACAGATTTGCATGAAGAGAGAAGGCAAATGGGATTTTAAAAACCTTATTTACAGTAGATGAAATGCTTCTTTTCCAGGCTTTTTTTTTATAGAATAACTTGTTACTGATCTGCAGAGGTGAAAAATCTCAACTGTCGAGTTGTTATAATCGTCTCTGGCCAGCAACAGGGAGAGTTGCAGAGCAATTATACAGCAGGTAGGAAAGCCCAGGCAGTCTCAAGAGCAAGTGCAAATGTTCTGTACTCAGAAGTAGAGTTATGGCCACTGGTAGCTCTCACTCTGCATGTTTTCCATCTGACCTCTTGCATATGAGGCTTTTGATACCTTAACAGTACCTCGTGCCTGCCCTCCTTTTCATTACCATGGGCTTTCATGCTCTATTCTCACAGCTTCCCCATCCTCATGGGCTTTCCTTGACCTCTCTCCTTCCCATCTCAGGGTGCATGATCTCCCTAACACTGGCTTCTGCTGAATTCCTCCTTACACTGAAATGCAGCTGCTCTGGCAGTACAAGGGCTGAAGCTCCACCGGGCTCTGGTGTGGGGCACTGGAGGGCAGATGAGTCAAAGAAAGCAGATTCTCCTGTGCCTTAGTCCTGATCTGTGTAAGAGGGATAACAGTGTTTCCCTGCCTGTTGTTGGTAAGAGGGAAGGACTGGGACAGCTCAAGAGATGCACAGGCAGCATGCAGGCAGGTGGTATAGAATCACTGAGTCATGGAATAGTTTGGGGGGAAGGGACTTTTCAAGGTCATCTAGTTCCACCCCCCTGCAGTGAGCAGGGACATCTGCAACTAGAGCAGGTTGCTCAGAACCCCAGACAACCTCACCTGGAATGGATCCAGGGATGGGGCATCAGCCACCATTCTGGGAAACCTGGGCCAGGGTCTCACCACCCTCAGCACAAAAAATTTCTTCCTTCTCTCCAGTCTGAATCTCTCTCTTTTATGGTTTCAAACCCTCACCCCTTGTCCTGTCCCAACAGGCCCTGCTCAAAAAATCCATCCTCATCTTTTTAACAGGTCCCTTGAAAGTCCTGAAAGGCCCCAAGAAGGTCTCCCTGGAGCCTTCTCTTCTCCAGGCTGAACAACCCCAACCCCCTGTTTCTCAAACCTCTGAGTAGGGAGTGTTGAAAGGATGGGAGCTTTTGGACTTGGAGATTCTGTCAGTATGAGTGTCCTTCCCTCTGGCTCAATTGAGCTTTTACCTGTCTCCAGCCTTGCTCTGCATTATCTGCTTGCATTTTCTTTACTAGTAGGTCCCCTGAGCTGGGAGGTCAGAGGGCACCCACCAGAGATGCCCACCTGGTCCCTGTGTAGTTGAAACACTCATGAAACATGATGATTGCTATTGAGGTGGGTCCTTAGGCACAACACTGGCCTTTTCCAGAGGAAGACAGAGCTGTAGAGCCTTTGTCATTCATGTTGAGAAATAGGAAACCGTAGCAAATGACCAGAATTTATAGGGCAATAAGTGAACATGTACATTAACATAAAAAACCCTCCCATTTATTTATAAAGTGGAGATGAGGGCAGTGCTTCTAACAGTCTGCTGCTCTAATCTGGCCAGTGTAGCAACGTGGTTCTGATTGATAGCTTTTGTAGCATGTTGTATATGCAGTTTGTATATGTGTATATATTTCTAACTGTTAGTGTGAGACCTCAGAACAGTATGGCTCCCAGTACTAAGTCATTCCTGGGAACTGGGCAGAACTGGACTGTTGTGTCCGTGCACCAAACTTGCTGGTTGTAATTAAGCAGAGTCGGGGGGGTTGGAGGCTGTGCCTTTTCCCAGCTCAGCACCATTCAGAGCAGCAGGGTGGGCAGCAAGGTTCCACTTGTTGGGGCATTTTCAGCATGGCCTGGTACCGGCCCAACTTGCAGGGTTGTTCCCCATGGTTTCGATTTGCTGCTCTGGGACCTTCTGCAGCCGTTGTTCTCCCAACATGTCCATGAGGGTATCAGGTTCAGTATTTGTGGAATGAACAGGGAGCCAATTTTAATTCAGCCCTCAAACACAGAAAAAAACTTGGGTGCTCTTCTGTCATTTCAGGATCTGACAGTATTCTGGCAGCACCAGGGTAGTTGAGAAACTACTCTGAATGTACTGCTTGGATTGCTCAGGTTTTAGGAGCAGAGTGGGGCTGGGATGGGTTTTTGGTGTGTCAGGGAGTACTGTCCCTTACTGGCTTTAGAGGCACTGGTTTCTTAAAGAAAATGGTTCTAAAAAATATTCTGTGGTGATACAAGTCCTGCCGAAACCTAATTCTGCCGCTGAGCAGCCAAGGTAAAAGTTTGCAGCTTCTCTAACACGCAGCCATGGGCTTGGATGGTGGGCATAGCCAAAAGGGGGATGTAATGGTGTGTTTCCATGTCAGCCAACCTGTGCATCACTCGATGGCCCGCAGTGCGTTACGGGTTCGTTCGAAGCGGTTATGAAGCAGGCAGTGGAGGGGTTTGAGCCGGACAGCTTTTATTCTGTGAACAGGAGGAAGTCAGGCTGCATTTTCCAATCGTTTTTGAGCTGAGCTGTGGCGATGCTCTGACTGGTGGTGGTATGATGCAAGTGTAGCATTAGGGAAGAGAGCTAAGTGTGTCGGCTGTATAGCTGTAGACATAAGCAGTGGGAATCAGTCACATTGTTAAATTTACATTGTTTGGAGGGGAAAAAGTGCTTTGAAAGAAGAGAGACTCTTCATTCCTCTCTTTTATCTTCCTTCTGCCAAGCTGGGGAGGCTGTGAGCCTGTGAGCTGCTGAGAGAAGCTTAAATGTCTGCTGGGTGATGAGGAATCTCTTCCTATGGTTTCCAGTGCAAGCGTGCTGTATTTCTGCAATAACGTTAATAACCTTCGTGTGACTGTTTAGAAGGATGAACCTCATTAAAGAAGAGGTATTTAATAACGGGCCTATTTTTATCTCTGTCTTTATCTAACAGTTTGCACATTTATTTCAGGCTTGTAACAGTGCTTTGGAAGAAAAATGTTCCCCCTCCTGGAAAACATTTTGGGAGTGCATCCAGCTTTGATTGTCTTGAATGTCCAATTTGAGTATTTTCCCTCCTCCTTCCAGAGCAAGCCAGACATACCAGGACCTTGCCTCTACCATTTTCTTTGGGTATTATAAAGAAGTGTTTTTCAAAAAGTGTCAGTTGGATTCCAGAGTCACTCAGAAGTTAGATGCTTCAGGACTGGGGCAGGGATCATCCCCTGCACTCAGCACTGTGGAAGTCGCACCTCAATTCCTGGGTTCAGTTTTGGGCCCCTCACTACCAGAAGGACATTGAGGGGCTGGAGCGTGTCCAGAGAGGACAGTGGAGCTGGGAATAAATGTGGTGAGGAGCAACTGAGGGACCTGGGGTTGTGCAGCCTGGAGAAAAGGAGGCTCAGGGGAGACCTTCTGGCTCTCGACAGCTCCCTGACAGGAGGCTGGAGCCAGGTGGGGTTGGTCTCTTCTCCCAAGGAACAAGCAACAGGACAAGGGGAAATGGCCTCAAGTTGCACCAGGTGAGGTTTAGGTTGATGCTGGGGAACAATTTCTTCCCCTCCAGGGTTGTCCAGGCCTGACCCAGGCTGCCCGGGGCAGTGGTGAAGTGGGAGTGGTTTCAAAGCTGTGGAGATGTGGTGCTGAGGGACATGGTTTAGTGGTGCCTTGGCAGTGCTGGGGTAATGTTTGGACTTGATGAGGTGAAAGGTCTTTTCTAACCAAAATGATTCTGTGATTCTACAATAAGTGGTTCTGAAGGTTAGACCCAATATCATCAAAGCAACGGGCACTTGAAACACATGACCTTGTTTTATGAGACAAGCATTCCAGGCATTGTGACTTGTGCCTGCTTAGCCACAGGTTGGATCTTCACACCCATGAAACCCTGGAGGTTGCTCCCGTGGCTAGGAAAGCATTGAATTCCCACCAGAGCACCACCGTGAGTGCTGGAGATGAGGTGGGCCACCCAGCTGCTGCCACACACTGTGAGCTTGGAGATGCAGGGTAATCCTTCTTGTGCCAGTGGAGCTCAGCACCACCCCAGCACCTTCTGATGCTGTCCTTCTCTCTCCCTTGGTGACAGAGGTCTCCACTAGTGCTTGTTTTCCTGGTTTGGGAATTATTTGCTGGGCTGTGGCATGACAGCAGAGCAGCACTGCGCGGGGAGCCTGGGGCGGCGTGTGTTGGACCGCACGCCCTCAGGGAGGCTGGAAGCTCTGATGATCAGGCCTTCATGCAGAGATGATTTTTTTGGTTTGTTCGGTTTGGGGTTTTTTTGTTTGTTTGTTTTGTTTTTGTGTCTGTTGTCTAAATTTGCAATTTAATTCTGTAATTTCATATTCTTTGCCCGGCCTGCCTGCTTGGATGGAGCATTTCTTGGAGCAGAAGCACTGTTGGGCCTGTGCAGGCCTGTAGGACCATATAGCCTTGGGCCAGAATGACCATTTCTGAACCTTTTCCCCAAGACACATCTGGCCGAATGCTCTGGGAGTTTGAGGCTTTGGTCCCTGGTGTGTGTCTGACGGTTGGTACAAAACCACTTGATCCTGGGATAAACCCTCCTTTTCTTTGGTGTCCGGTTGAGATCATGCACATCACCAGAACACAGTTTCATAGCCTTCTCTTTTTCATCATTAGGAAGGAAGTGGTTTTCTCTGCCCTCTTGCTCTGGCCATTCTTTCCTCCAGTCCCTCCCATGGGGTAGGACCCAGTTTACTAACATTTCTACAAAACTAGATCTAGATCTTTGAACACAAAGCCAGATTATTTTTTTTTCAGGCAGTCAGCACACAGTCAGACGGCTCCCACGAGGCGTATTTCATCCTGGTCCCTCACAGTTCGTGCCTGCAAATTAGTGCTCTTCCTCAGGTGGGGCTGCAGCTTTCCTTTTGTTTGAATTTTTCTATATATTTATTTATAGGGTCACACCAGTGACAGAAGTTTTTCTTCCTTTTTAGAGCCGCATGCTCTGTCTCCTCCATTCTGGCTTAAAAGCACCTTGCTCTTCTGAGGAAAACTCTGTCCTGCTATCCTGATTTAGGGAGACGTTTTCTCTGATCTTTGACCTCTGTTCCTCTTGGAACAGAAATTAATTCTGCAGTGAATTTGGGATGTAAATTTAAAAAAGAAATTTGATGTTTCTTGAGGTCCAGGAGCTTGGTTTGCATTTGTTCTTACTTTGAATACACACTGCAACCAACGTCTTGGCTTTACTGCGATGGCTTCTTTCAGCATCTCAAGAAAGCTTCTGAGTTAAAAACATAAATACATCTCTTTTTTTCCAGCTCTGATTTACCAGCATAAGCTTGGGAAAGAAACATAACTTCCTTGGGCTTGTCTTGATGTGTTGTAGAACTAATTCTCATTTACTGCAAGAACTCTTCTGATGCTATATTCAACTTGAATTTTTTATTACATGTTTGCATTTTGGAAGGAGTAAGTGTGTTGGTGTTGGAAACTCTCATTAAGGATAGCATTTCAGATTCAAAAGCTCTTCAGTCCAGAGACTCTTTTTCCCTCCCTCCTGATTTTCCTGCCTGCTCCTGAAGACTGCAGGAAGTTTTGCTTGGGTCATTCACTTGCAACAGGATGTTCTCTGCATACGGAATTAATGTATGCGGTCTGTCACTTGGTATTTCTTCTGTTCTCCTGCTGGAGATCTCCCAGGGTTGCAAAGACCTTGCAAGCGGCAGTGGCAGCGACGGGAATGTTCCTGTGATCCTGCAAAGGAAAAGAAGCAGCATTCAGCTGCACGTCTCACCCATCACTGTGGGGTGTGAATAAATAGATCTAATCAACAATTTGCATTTTAACCCCAGACCAGGTTTTATTTTTAGGAGGTGTCATTCTGCCCAAGCCAAGACCTTCCCGTTCCTGTCTGGTGGTGTTTTGAAAAACACCTCTAAGTTGCCACTAAGACTCTACTTTAAAATGCATTTACATTTTGGTATAAGCTGCTGCTCTTCTTAGGTGAAACAAAGCCCACTTGTTCTGTCATTTAACCTGCTAATTGCAGTGATCTCGCTGTTCTGCAGACAATAATACATAAAAATGAGTAGATCTCTCCATCCCACAATTAACCAGCGCTGGAACAGGCTTGCAGGTTGTGATGGCTTTAAAGGTTGTAAAGGGATTTCCAGTCTGGGTGATAGGAAGCTGGGAGGAGTGGGTGCTGCAGCCAGTGGGTGTGCTGCCCTTCAGAGGGACCTCAGTGGCAGAAGCTCTGCTTAAACATAGAAAAATCTGGTCTACTGTAGGGTGACTGAACACTGGAGCAGGTCAGGTCCACCAGAGAGGTTGTAGAGTCTCCATCCTTGCAGACATTAAAACCCAACTGGACACAGTCCTGGGTAACCTGCTCAAAGTGACCCTGCTTGAGCAGAAGTTGGACAGGATGATCTCCAGAGGTGTCTTCCAATCTCAACTGATCCATGATTCCAGCAGTGCTGTTTTTAAGATAGTTAATTGCAAGGGGTGCTCCAGAGAGAGCTGCAGGTCCTGGCAGTGATGCTGCCTCTTTCTCCTTGCTAATATCTGAAATCTGAATAGAGCAAACATGGGAAGAGCTGCTGGAGACCTCTCTGAAGAGAGGCAGCAGAAAGTAATGTCTAAGACCAGCTGTTGGGGAGCTGTGGGTCCAACAGGGCTAGAGTCAGGAACCAGAGGCTGGAGAGAAGGCACCAGAGCCTTTACTGGAAGATGAGCCAAGAGGCTTTTCACTTGATCCTGGTTTCATCATCTTTCCACCCACTTTGATCTCTTCAGATGCTCTCCAAACCTTTGGATTACACCCTGAAGGGGAAAGGACATTTCTGGTAGGAGGAGCACAGCAAGGCTGCTGACAGAGAAACAGAATCCCAGGTTGGAAGGGACCTCAAGGATCACCTGGTCCAACCTTTCTTGGCAAAAGTCCAGTCTTAAACACGATGGCCTTGCACCCTGTGCAGCGGAATCCTAAAAGTGTCCAGTGTTGGGGAAAAGAGGAGAGCATGTACCTCAACCTGCTGCCCGCAGGAAGAGCCTGGTTTTGCTGGCAAGCAAGAGAGGAGGAAGAGCCAAGGCTTTTCCAGATCAAGCTGTGTTGGTCCAAGGTGTTAATGCAACTGCTTGCTGAAGAGGAAGTGTTTACGCTGCCCTTCATCCACACCAGCAAAGAGCCTTGGCTTAGGTCAAACCACTTACACTGGTGGTTCTGCTGTTTGCTCTCTGCTGGGCTTGATAAACTGATTTATTGGTGGCAGGTCTGAAGTGGACTGGAAGTGGTTCACGTGACTTCTTTCATCCCCTGCTCTGCAAACAGTGCAGACGGGGGGGGGGCAATAGCATCTTTACGCTTGTCAAGTGTCTGTCCAGAGCCCAAGGCTCTGCCTGCAATACAGCCTGAGTGCAAAGGGGATCTTCTTGCAATCTTAGAAATACTACAGAACCAGGTAAAATAAGGCAGTCCATGATGACCACATTCAAGAAGGGTTGTATCCTTGGGCTCAAATCCAGATACGGGGTCACCAAAGTGCTCTTTGCAGCTGTGGCAGAGCTGAGAACAGGGAGATTTTCTGCTGTTCTGGCACAAGGACCTCTGGTTCTTCATGGTTCTTTGAGTCCATCCCACTGCCTCATCCAGAGCTTGCTGTGACACCAGACAGGAGCTAGCTGACATGGTGCAGCCCAGCAGCACTCCCAGGACTGTGTGGCAGTGATCCTTGGCCGTTCTCAGCATGCTCCTGCTCTGGAACGTCGCTGTGCATGAATATTCCTTCCTTCAACAGCTGCTTCTTGTCAGCATCATTTCCATCAGCAGAGCAGGGACAAAAATACCCTCATCCTGTATCGCCACGAGCCCTGTGGAGCCAGCACACCAGAGAGTTGAGGAGACCATCTGTACTCTCCTGCGCATCACCTGGGCAGTGCTGGTTTGATCCTTTACCCCTGTTCACGCCACCAACACTTTGTACTGGGGGGGGAACTGGTGTAGCTGGGCAGGGGGTTAACCCCTGCCGCTAGCGTGTCAGGTGTCAGGCGGGATTCACAACGCTGGCAGCTGGGGAGGAAAACTGTTATTAAGTGTAACGCAGCACCTTGGATACAGAAAGCCTGGGGAGACAATAAATACAGGTTTCCAGAACGTCATTTCATAGTGTCACTCTTCAGAATTTATTACGGCTTGGCGGCAGCAATGCCTGCAGCTCCTTCTGGTTGAATCGCTAAATTCTGTTCATTATCCCCAGCACTTGCTTTGACCTACTGTGTTTTTAAAAAGAGGAAATACTGGAGGCGTAGCGGCACCCCGTTTACCTTTTTGAACAGCCGGGGTTTTTTGGTGTAAATCCAGCTTTTCTCAGCTTTGCTGCTAACACCCCAGTCGGTGCTCATCTGGGTGGACGGGCTCAAAATGGGAAGCATTTTGAGCCACCTTAGTCACCGCAGCCTCCTGCGAGCAGCGCACAGCCACAGGCAGAGAAGAGACATGGCGAGGAGGGGCACGACTGCCATCTCAGGGCAAGTTTGCCTGTCTTGTCATCCCACCTTGGTACCTCTCCTACATGTGGACAGTCTGGGATGGGCTGAGGATGGCTGAAGGTGGAGGAGGATTCACAAGAAATTCCTTAACTACAGATAAGTGGTTAGTTTGGTGTCACCTTGCCGTGTGTGCTGCTGCTTGTTCTGTCAGGAGCTTGCTGCCTTGGTGCTGAGAAAGGCACTGGTGGCTTGCAAGAGTTTCTTCATCTACAGATGATATTGTGCCCATTTCTCCTATTTTTTGTCAAGCACAAATCCCAGTGGCGGAGCATTTGTGTACCTTTACCCCCGTCCTCGGCATTTAGCTCTCCACGATGAAAGAAAATTATTTCAAGGCCAACCTTCTGGTAATTTATTATGTTCCTTGCACTTAAGGGCAAAATTTAAGTTGCCAAAAGCAGATGTTTGCTCCTTTTTTAGCTCTCAAAGTACTTTCAGAGTGCTTGATTGATGGACGTCCCTGGTACATTAATAGTTGGGCTTTGCAGAAAGCTGTTATTACCAGGAGAATCTGGTGTGGGTTTCAATTTTTTTTCTTGCGTTGAAAATCCATTATTAATGTCTTTTTGAGGAAAAAAAGGCTGCGATTCAGGCATTTTTCTTTGCCTTCTCAGGCTCCTTCCCAACTGTCTTCTCCGAGGCACTTTTAAGATCAATATTACAAGCATCCTTTGTGTTTTAGTTGTGCATCTGAGGGTTTCTGTGTCTTGCGATTGATTTCTGATTGTGTTGCAGGACATCTGGGTGCACACAGATTGCCACATGACAGATTCCTTTATATAGGTTGTCCTTATCATCACTGTGTTGGGTTTTTGCTTGTTGCTTCTTGCAGGAGGATGCTGCTGAGCCTGGAAGGTACCAGGAGAGCTTTGCCAGCTCATAGCCCATGAGTGCAACATTGAGACACTTGAACCTTGTGACCATTTGTTTAATTTTGGGTTTGATTTTGGTTTTATGTCAGACACAGAGGTACACTTGTGATGTCTTCCTTGGAGTTGTCCTGCCCTGGCTTCTCGGGCCACTTCATGTTCCGCATCATAGGAGCATAACAGACTGTCCTGGCTTTGTTCGAGGTGGTCATAATGCATCTTCAGCTCTGTGGATCAGCGCTGCTATCAGATCATTTCAGATGTCCAAAGTCCAGGTCTTGATGAAACAATAAGGAAACACAGACCACATCTGTAGCTGCTGTAGAGTTGGATTTGCAGATACAGGATCTTCTTGGGGCACATCAGCATGGACATCTGCAACTAGAACAGGTTCTTCAGAGCCCTGGCCAACCTCACCTGGAATGGTTCCAAGGATGGGGCATCAACCACCTCTCTGGGCAACCTGGTCCATTGTGTAAAAAATTTCATCCTCCTCTCCAGTCTAAATCTCCCTCTTTTATGGCTTAAACCCTCACCCCTTGTCCTGTCCCAACAGGCCCTGCTCAAAGGTCTGTCCCCATCTTTCTGACAGGTCCCATGGAAG
>JANHFX010015597.1:0-13806 GCA_027560015.1 Chloroceryle amazona
GCAGCTCACTGCAATGTGGCTGGGAGGGGGGTGGTGGTGGAAATGGAGATTAAAAAAAAAAAAAGAAGTAGGCCATCTCACAGCCACATTCAGCATCCTGAGCATGCCACCTGCAGGTCAGCACTAACACTTTTCGCCTGCTCAGTCCATAAAATCTTCACGTGTTTCTTTAGGATGGATGCGGCTTCGTGCCCAAGACTCGTGCTGCAGGTGGAAACTGGGCCACCGTGTCCCCGGACACCTCTGCGGAGCGAGGAGCGCGGAGAGGAACGTGCCGTCGTAAACAGCGGTGCCTCGGAGGGGAGGGAGCTGTGCTGCCTCAGCTGTCCTGGACCACAGGGAGCCCACGGTGGAGCTCACCAGCTCAACTCCAGCTCTGGAGCACCGTGTAAGCTGCATTCGTATCGTGCCTGGACTTTTCAGGGGGTTGAGGATTCAATTAAAAGTAGATTAAGCTGTTGTGTCTAATTAAACCAGGGTTTAGTTATCACCGTTGTGAGAAGATTTGCACTTGATGGCACTCAAGAAAAATTTATCTTGGTCCTGAACCTCTTCTCAGAGAGACCAGTGGTCGGCAGCTCCGGCAAGAACAGGATTGCAGCGGATCCAGCCCAGTACGGAGCCCATCAAGAGAGACTCAGCCCAAGGGCTTGCACTGACAAGGAGCCACTGCCCTGCCTTGAGGGCTTCTACTTTCTTCATGGCTTGAGACACCTGCACAGAGCCACTGTTAAGGCCACCTTAATTTGCTCTTCAGCTCAAGTCAGACCCCTGCAGCTCCTAACCCTCCTCTGATGCTCCAGGAGAGCCTGAGAAACAGGAGCCCTGTCACAAACCCCAAGCGAAGCTCTGAGCACACAAATCCCCCAGGTCAGGACAAACCAACACGACCCTGCTGCAAATAAGCTGCAAAATAGTTGACAGTTTCAGATGGTTCTGGTCTTCTAGCAAAACAAGCTGTGCTTTTCATCCAACTTTCAAAATACATTTTCTACTCTTTTCTCCCCCTTTTCTGCTCTCCCTCCCCCCCCCCCCTCCGCTTTTCTGCCCATTTCCTTTCTCTTTTGTTTTTAATACCGGTCTTCTGCAGCCCCTATCCCAAAGGTCTGTGCACTCTCATGAGTTTACAGGAACCTGAATGTCCAGAGAACACTGCAATGTGACCCTCATTCTTAAAGTATCCTAATTTCTGCCCCCAGAAGAAAAACCTTTCACGGGAATCCTGACACAACAGCAGCTGCTGCAGGGTTAAAAAGCAAAAGCAAACATCTACAAAAGCCTGAAGATGCTATCTCCATATTTCTACCAGACCAGATGATGGTCCTCAGATCACAGTGATAGGTGTTGAAAAGAATCACCACGAGCTACACCACTTCTTGAAAAACTCCAGTTCTTTCCTGTCCCTCATTCCAACAGAAAGGGAATTCCAGATAAACCAATATAAAGCATGTGAAGGAGACCGGTAACATTCAACCCTCCCACCCAACCACTTCTCCAGATGCTCCAGCAGCCCCAAGGGCTCGGCCGGGCACGTGCAGGGGCTGCAGCTGACCTTGGGCTCAGGGTGCAGCGCTCACCATCCTTCCTGTTCTGTTCTGTAGGGGATTTCCTACCACCGAGGTGAATTCCAGCACCATTCACCCAGCTCAAAGGGCATTCCCTCTCCTCACTTGCCAAAACATTAAGGGCGACCAGAACTGTGATTATCACAACTTCCAGTAAGAAATGCACAGATCTCCTGGCACTGTATCTTTCATCACTTGGACCCACACCGCTCACTGACATCACCTTGCAGCTAAGATCTAGAAATCAGGCTGTGTGTGCAGACACAGAAATACTATCAAATCATGCCCTAAGACAGTTAAATTAATAGAGTTTTACCCTGGAGGAATAAGAAGCATTTCAACTGGTCAGAAATATTAAGTTGAGCAAAGTTTGACCAAAAAAAGAAGTCATTGCTTTTACTAAAAATGAAGTTTTCTGTATTCCTTGCCTTCTCGATAGCTTCCAGGGTTGACGAGGGGGGAAACAAAAATTAAACCCCAGGATTTTGCCTAAGACTTGTCCACAGCTCAAGCCCCATCTGAACGCTTCCCTGCAAGCGGCCGGTGCGATGGTTACAGACACACCTGCTCCCCTCCACACAGTTGCTCCAAGGAGGAGCAATAAATTCCTCCTTTGCAACCTCCAGAGCAAATCCAAAATTGCTCTGCACGCTCTGGCTGATTTACTGCAGGAAAGACAGCACATCACAGCCAGAAACTGAAAGGGAAAGAGTTTCACATTATGACTTAATTTGCAATTAAACAATTCAGGTTTCTGTCTGAAGTTTCTCCAAGATAAAATTATATATATGTGCTATTCTGGGAAGCTGGGGCACCACACAATCCAAGGGTTTAGGGCTGGATGGAAACGTTCATGTGCAAAACCAGAGCATGCTGACGGTGCCTACTCCTCAGGTAAGGGGTGGGGAAAAAAGATATCTTGGTTTATAAATGAAAGAAATAGAAAATAAGGACATGAGAGGTTGAACACCACAGCACCTCTGTAGCTATGTAACACTAAAAAGCTTGGTGTGAAGTTTGGACACACCTGAGATGTCCCGAACTAGCCCAGGTCAGAGGTGACGGAGTGCAGGGAATGGACTCGTGGCACATGGATCGTTGTCCAAGAGCTGTCCATCAACCCCAAATCGGGCTCGTGCTCTCTGCACACATCCTACCCACAACTCCTGTCTGTTCTTTGCCGGGATCGCTGCTCTTCCCTCCCCTGAAAGCCCTGGCAAACAGAAAAGAGCCTCCAACCCTGGGTGATACCTGCACTTTCTGCTCTACTCTTAAGACAAATAGTTTGGATTCCAGATCCAACAGGCAAGTACCTCAAACGTTCCTTGGCTTTCAGAATAAAGTTAGCCAGTGAATTCAGCTGATCAGCATCAGAATTACCCAGCTCCACAGAAGGCAATTTGTAGCATCTTTCATTGTCTACTCTACTGAAGAAAGAGTAGTAACATTTTAAGCGTTTTAAATGGTTGAATTTTGTTCCGAATAAGAGGTTGGCTTAGGAGAGAACACAGGAAACAATGCGCAGGGAGGAAGAGATTCCTCCCCCCGGTATTTCTGTAAAATAAGGTGCCAGTCAACCACTTTCTCAGTATTATACATTTATGCAAAAAGAATCTCTAATTTAGCACCCACACGTGGGGTGGTTTTTTTTTTCTTTTTGAGCTGGATGAGGAAGTTGCAGCAGCAGTGACAGCTCAGCTCCCTCCCTCCACCCCGTGTGCCGGTGCCTGAACCAGATACACCACTTTCGTAAGTCCTTAGAAAGCTTAATTTCTGTTAGACTGAAAGTTCTCACTCAAACAGGGGTTTTCTGCCTGTGAAACAGCCACAGAGGGCACGAACACAGCCCGGGCTGCCGCAGCGCTGACCGAAGCCACGGCTTCGATGGGAGGAAGCTTTTCATGCAGAAAAAGCTTCAGATGCCAGCGGTGTCCACAGGCAGGGTTACACCCCATGGCTTGCACAACACAGGCTGACGTTTTACAGGGCTCTAGACACCAGACCTTGACTAAACAGCTCCAGGAAGGGCAACGGGATGCTGCAATGATGCCCAACTGGCACCTTTTTTGGTAAATACGGCGTGGGCGCCGTGCCCCGGGAGGTGAGCAGTGGCTCTTGCTAGTCAGCCACGAGGCACCTCATTCAGGGTCTTCTCCAGCTCCTGAGTGAACCCCATGAAACCTCAGCATTTAGTTTTGCTGGAAGAGCCTGGTCACCAGTGATGCAATAAAGGTGGCCGAGTGCTAAATGCTGACATTTTAATGGTGCTTGGGGCTGTGGATGCTCCAAAAGCGTTCAGGTCTGCTCCTGCACCTCATGGGATCTACTACGGCAGCGGGCGATTGCAGGCTGCCAGCAATTCTAGCTGCATTTGGCCTAATATTCCAGCACTGACATATGGAATTAGTTATGGTAACTATTCCCAGCGTAGACACACGGCAGACTGAAAACTCAACTAATTCACCAACACAGGCATACAAATCAGAAAGCTCAACGCTAGAGAGACAACAGGACAGATCACAGAGCTACTCATTAAGCAAACACCATAGAAACAACACTGTAGGAAATAAATAAAATGAAAACCTCAGCATTATCCAATTCAATGGTAATCTGCCGGGAAAGAAAGAAGGGGAAGAATTGAAAGCAAGCATTAGTAAGCAAAATTACAAATCAATTTCATGTTAGGCTCTTATAAATCATTTAACACTTAAAACACAGTGTTGGAGTGCAGTGTTAATGTCACACGAGTAACATTTGCAAGCACCGGGCTGTGGGGGGGTCAGGAACTGACGCTGCTGGAAGCCAGGGAGCTTCGGAAGCAGGATGCACCCAACTTGGTTCCCATGCCAAGTGCCTAAACCAGGCAGGCTGGCTGACCGAGATCCAAGAACTTCACCCTTGGGCGTAAGAGTCACCACCAGCGTGAGCTGTGAGCAGCAGCAGTGCAGAGGCTGGATTTCCAGGTTGGGGGAAAAAAAAAAGGGAGTTTTCAAATCTAAGTCCTGCAGAAGCGAGGCAAATCATCTGGTAGGCACCCAGGAAGACGTGTATGAATGACATGTTGCAGCAAAGTAAAAAACTTGGGTCTAGCCTACACTGTCAATGGAGTGAAGCTTCCTGCCTATTAAATACACCACAGTATGCTCCCCATCGCCGAGCGAACCTCAGCGCCTGCCAAGACGAGGAGTCTTTAGCAATATGGAAAACTCCGAGCCTTCCCACAAGCTCCTGTACATCTGTGTTCTCCCCACAGGGCTGCTTGGGTTTTTTTTTTCCTCCCCAGCTGCCGAACGACAGCGTGAGCTGATGGGAAGGGACAGCGCTGCCCACCTACAACGTGGGACAAGGCAGGGGCCGGGAGGGCAAGGTGGTTCTCTTGCTGGTGCTGGAGGATTAGGGGTGAGAGGAGGAGCGCTACCTTTTCATACATCAGATGGTTCCAGCGAGCACCACACGGTGTTACAGCAGAGGCACAGCCTCTGCCAAAGCTTCCAGAGCGCTCTGCTGCTCAACGTCACTTCGAAGTGACTGCTGTCAGCTCTGTGAGCATCTGATCTAGGAGAAATACCGCTTGTGTGCTCCATGTGCTGCTCACAAGATCAAGTTTTGCCACCTTGACGTACGTTAAGGACTCCTGGTTTGAGAATGGGGGATTAAGGGGGTGCCCCCCCCCCCTTTTTAAGACACTTTCAAACCCAAACAGTATTGCCTTTTCAATGGTGGCTAAATACGAGTCACAAGGGAGAATAAATACAATTGTTCTTCTCACAGCCAGACAGTAAAAGCTGTTCTGCTGCTAGCAGTCTATCTGCAAGCAATCAGCTGCTTTCTCCTCTGCCGAAATCCGCTTGACAAGCAAGAGCACTCTTCCTTTGCGTTCTGTAACTGATCTACTGTTTCAGAAATCAATGCTTTCTCTGCACTTTAAAGACTTGGAGAACCTCGTGGGGTTCTCCATGGTCTGAACGGTTTAAATTATGTTAACTCTCTCATCAAGATATACGGTTTCACTCCAGTTGGACAAATAATGTCTAAGGAACTTTGGGAAATGAACTCCATTTAGGAAAAATAAATAACTAAACTTCTGAGTAGCATATTGCATTTAAAAGAAAAAACCCTCAGAGTTCTCATTTGAGTTTTGTTGGTGGATGATATACAGAGAGTATATACCATCCACCCTTTGTGCTGCTCAGGGTGTCCTCAGTGAGTCTCTCTTGGCTCTTTGTAGCAGGAGAATGTACACAGCTCTGCTAACAAAGTGTAAAACTAAATCTATGATGACGCTTCATCTTTTACATCCCCAGCGCTGGGCAGCAGGAAATCCCAGCAGTCTGCACTGGTTACAGAGGAGCACCAAGCCCAGCTCCCTCTCGTAGGAGCAGACCAGCTTCTGAAGGCTACCACCAGTCCCTGCCAGATCAGCCTTGTACTACATCCCAGATGCCTTAGTAAAGGAGCGTGAGGAGAGGACAGAAGGGCCCCCCAGGGCTTCATCTTGAGCTGTTAAGACCCAACCCACGATGCTGCCGCTTCAGCGGACAAGGACAAGGCACTGAAAGTGGGGTTGAAAGGTGCAGTTGCTGCCCTTTCCCACCTACCCTGCTCCTCTTCCACCCACATACGCTTCTTTCCTGCAGTTGTTGAGGGTGTTTCCCCCACAGTTACTCAGTTTATTAAAATATTGCTACTGCAAAGGGAAAAATAAGCCCTGGGTAGGACTGCAGGTCCAGAGCGAAGCAGCTGGAGAAGTTGGGAGGTGGGCTGGGCTCTAAGAGCCCTGAGGTAGTGGCAGCACCCGGAGGAGCTCCCTGGCAGGGCAGAGAGCACAGCACCGGCCATCCCTACCCTCCAGGCATTTACCTGGGAGGCTCCCAGTGCTGCCCTGGGTGCGCTCGGGTACCGGCCCACGCACACACACGTGCACACCCACGCGCGCCCGGCATCCTCGCTCCAGCCGCGTGTCCTCCTCCAGGTCCCTGCCTCTGGCGGGGCTGGAAACAGAGCGCTATGTTCTGCTCCTGCAGCCTCCTCCTTCCCAGCTCGCTGGCCAAAACAGGGGCCATGTGAACGTGGAGTCGCAGAAACATTCAGATTGGAAGAGCCCTTTCAGCTCATGGAGTCCAACAGCTCCCCCAGCACTGCCAGGGCACCACTGACCCTGGCCCTCAGCACCAAAGCTCCACGGGGGGCTTGGAAACCCCTCCAGGGGTCACGAGGACTCCACCACTACCCTGGACAACCTTGGAGGGGAAGAAATTGTTCCTCTGCTCCAACCTAAACAACAGCTTCCCCAGCCCAAGGGCCAGTTCCCCACTGCTCAGGAGCACGTTCACTGGGAGGGTGCGGTGCTGCGTACGCCTGCCACGTGTCATGGCAATAACCTGCACTGCTTCGATACTCATCGGATGCCTCGGATTCTGAGGTTGACTGGAGGAATGCCTAGGTACACGGACACACTCTCTGGATGTAAACAGACTAGGTCTGTACCGACAGAAAAACGTTCTTCTCAACAAGACCAAGGAGTTGTACGTAGGGAAGGGAAAGAAAAAAACAGGGTGGGTGTGCAGCTTCCATCTATAATTCACAACAGGGTGATGACTCGGGTGTATATAAAACTAACCTGCTAAATACCCTCTTGTTGGAAGGTGAGGCAACCTGTCCAAGAGTCACCTAGACCCAGAGAACAGATAAAGAGGTTCCATCTTCCATAAAAGGTAAGGAAATCAGGTATTTTTCCAGTACCAGCCACTGCAGGAATTAAGACTTAAACTTGCAAGTCGAAAGTAGAACAGCAACAGAAGCAAGCTTACCTTTTCCAATTACGTTTGAAGTTATTAGCTGGCTACAAATGTTTTGTTCCTGATCCCGTGCAGAAGTGCTTACACACACAAAACACAGCTTGAAAGAGTGAGAATTTTATTTGCCTTGACCGTGTAATAAAGACAGTGTTTAACATAGAAGGATGAACTGTAAGTTACGTTACCTTTTCTCCATAGCCTCTATCTTTGGTCATCATTTCCCTGAGCGTCTGTAACACTTTAATACACAGTTTCTCCTCGTTCTCCTCTAGCAGCTGTTTGGTGTGCTTTATTAACCTGAAAATAACCAACCACAGCTCTGGTTTGTACTAATATTCTAAAAGCAGGGTAACATGTACGTGGCTATCTTACCTAAGTGGTTTAAGCTGTAAACAAGTTTTATTATCATACCATTATACAATCATCTTGGGAACACTCTCTCAAGTGCAACATTTAACCAGCTACACCATGGGCTCTGGTGAAGCTGTGAAGGAATTTACATCCCGTGGGCAGGAGGACAACCAGATAGAACCCCCCGACCACAGGCAGGGAGGGGAAGGGGCAGGAGGATTTAGGACTTGCTGTTCCACCAGAACAAGCATTTAACAGTAAGAAAGAAAGTTATTCCACGTCCTGCTTCACTGAAAAACTTACTCAGGATCTGCATAATGCAACTAGAGCTCCATCCTACCCAGGATTTGTTTGTTTCTCTGGCACCCAGTTTCTATAAACTCTCCACATAATCCACCCCTCCAGGAGGTGATCTGAGAAGCTGGATTCTGCTCTGAGTTGCCCTCCAAATGGCCCTGTAATCTTTATTGGCCTTCCTTCCAAGCTTGGACAGCATCCACGTTGGGTGATGCACCTAACACCCAATTCCCCTGGACCCACCCAGCAGCAAGTGCTACAGGATCAGGGACCTTGCAAATGTGACTGGAGTCGAAGGCAGGGATAGAGTAACAGGGAGCAGCTCTCATTTTATTTCTTACTACTGCCCACAACACGTGTATCCTGAAGTAACTAGAGAACTTTTTAAGCACTAGCTGTGAGAGCCTACTGCAGTCTTGCCCTAGCCCTCAAGAGGTTTTTCTCTCGTGATATAATATGCAATAATTTCTCCCTCCCAGGACAAACTATGCCTTTACCATACCATGAAATACTGTGCTCCACACGTACCTCGAAGTACATCAGGCATTTACTAAGCCAGGCAAGAGGGCCCCTTTCCCCAGGGCAGGGGAAGACTGGGAATAAGCACAACCTAACAAAACCCCTCCTAACAAGCCAGACTTCAACACGACTTACTTGCAAATGAAGCCTCCGCTTTCACATTTCCTCCTGGCATCCGTGTTCTCGGGGAAGAGCAGCTCAGGTCTGTGAAGCACGTCCACCAGTACTGACAGCTCTGCCTGGACGAGAGGACGCAGGCGATCCTCTAAAGCTGATACTATGTCCTGGAATACAACCACATCAAGATTTTCAACAGCCATTAAAACATCTCAATTCACACGCAAGTGTACTTTACAAACCGCGAAAGAAGGATGGGACAGTGAGGTCTGCTCTGTCTGGATAAACTAGATTAAAAACCTCAGAGTTTGGTCAGATAAGACTTGGCATTTTATTGTTTAATAGTCATCTAAAAAGGAAACCCTGATTTCCAGCAATCCTCCAGATTATTTAGTTCCCCTTCCCATCTTTGCAGGGGCTCTTATTGATATAGGAGAAAGAAAATTGAAGATCAATAACTGCACTGAAACTCTGTGATAGTCATCAGGCTATTTATGCTTCCACAAGCTGACAAAAATAATGTCCTCCTGTTAAAATGATGCAAAAATAAAAGATTATTTCCTTCTGCCTTTCCCCTCGATATTTGGAAAGCTGTAGCCACCTTAAAAACCAAGCCACATTTGTCCTAATACCTAAGCAAGCAGAAAAAAAAAAAAAGTAAATGAGATACCACGAAGCCAGAGAGCAAGTTTAATCAAAGTGAAATGGACAGATAGTCAGGAAAGAGGGAGAAGCTATGTCAGCAAGACTGGGCTGGGCAGTGTTCTTACATAATACAGGTTTACGTAAAGTTCGTTCGAACAGAGTGCCAGGAAAGGCTTTTGACCTGAGAATATTCAAAGAATAAAGGCATCCTTCAAGATGATGAATTTCATTTGGGGTGAAAAAGGCCCCACTGAGCAGCTGTGGACACAGAATGCAGCCGTAACACACCCGGCCCTATGCCTAGCAGAAAGCATTACAGGTAATTAGTCCTTTTAGCAAAAACACTATGGGAATGCACACACTGTGTTGCAGGGCATGGCTGTGGCTGAAACTGGTTCCCAAGGAACAGATACATCTATTTATTTCAAGCTCTGCAGTGGTTTCCAGGCAGGGCTGGGACACCTTTTGTTGTTGTTGTGAAGAGCTTTGGAGTGCAAGGAGCAAAGCACCGGAGGAGTTTGGGAAGTTGGTGATGAAAAAGTCCTGTCTTACCACAGTAATATTACTAATGGTGGAAGAAGAATACTTCGAGCACCTTCAAATACCAACATCTCCTAGGGTGAGGGCTTCTGCACCCCTTAGCCGAGCACGTTCAATTGCCTGGTTCACATTTGATTTTATACACAGCACTGCAGGATTCTTCTATTCAGCATCAGCTAAACCCATCACCGCGTGGCGTATTAACTCGGGAATTCCCAAGTGTCTCTATGTGGCAAATCCCTCCTTTTGTGTGGGCATGCCAGTTAGGTGCTTCGCAGAGGAGGAAGAGGAGCTGGGCAGTCACCTGTAATCTTTCAATTATGTTTCGATAATCCCTGGAGGCGGCGAGCACCGAATCCCTGCGGGCAGCGTTCCTCGCCGTCATCCTCCAGTTCATCGCGGTCTTCTGGACAATGTTATGAGATTTCAGGAAGAGGTTGTTGACCTGGCTGTCCAAGTCGACAGGAATTGCAATCGCTCGGCTTTTGGCTGCAACAAGAAGTTAGGAACAAATCGACTCCTTCAGTCCACGTGTACCGACCAACGCAAGGACGAGACAAGCTCTGCTTGGGGGGCATTTTAAACAGTGCCACGCATTCTGCAGAATGGGTCAGCATCACGTTGGAAGGCTTGCACACCTCAGAGCTGTTTACTGCCTTCACAGCGTGGGAGTAGGAATCTGTCCTGCACACACACTCCCAGCACCCCACAGTAACACCCTTGTACACCTCTCCAACAGAATCTGGCCTCCTAGCCCATCCAAATCACTCTTCTTGCTCCTGAATGTGGAGCAGATTACTGGGAGGAGCGGCACCAAACTATTCCCCTGCTCCAGAGTTTTCAGGTTAAAGGGAGAAAGCGCTTCAGGTTAAGGTGACACCAGCTATTGCTCAAGTGTGACATCACCTCAGCGTAACTCTGGCTTTGTGCTACGCCTTGGCTCCAAGTTATCTGCAAGGGCACCCGTGGGAAGTGAACTGCACTTTCTTTTTGGAAGGGGAAGACACAGGCAGCAAGCAGTGGATGGCCACACTTGCAGCGGTTATTTCTGAGGACATCCATTTCTTACCTACATCTGAGAGGACCCGAATGCAGCTTTCCACTGACGCCTTTTGGCTTGGCATTAACCAGTTGCAGTGGTACACTCTGAACACGCCTTGCAGCAACTGCACAAACACAGGCTGGCGAGTCTAGAACGGAAGGTTAGAGAGAAATCAAGCTCACGTCACGCCGAGGTGGATCAGCATCACCTTGAGGCAATGCTGGTAACCAGCTGCAGCCGTGACTTCGCACACCAGTCACTGCCAACTGGTTTGCAGCCACTTGTTAGGCAAGTTCATGTCGCAGACCGCTTATCTACCACACAATCAGCAACTGGATGGAGAGGGTGGGAACGAACACTGGAGGGGAAACATGAAATACATTGCTTCTACAGCGTAAAGCCTCAGTAATTGAAGCTTGACTAAGCAAAGGAAATAAAATGTCATCTTCAGCTTCATCAGAGTTATCAGCAAACCTGGCGGACGGAGATTCCTCTTTTAACGTTGACCACTCGCTGACTCAAAAGGCCACAGGTAAATGGGAACTGCTCTTGGCACAGAGCACAGCTCCAGAGTTGAAAACTCATCATTTCAAGTCTTATTAGCTGGCATCTCATTTACTGCAGAAACCAGCCGTGTGCGTGTGTTAACTGGAGCACAGGTAGTTAGTGGTAAACACCAGAGCTGCTACGCATCGGCCAGAATTAAGGCGTGGGGTTTAGCCCCGTGTTTCGCAAGGCGATCTTCCACTACAGATAGGTGAAGCTGCCCCAACACACACATGCACACGAGCTCTGCTCTTTCATCTTTGCAACATCCCAACCACAGTGACCAAAATTCCCTTGTATGGTTTTGTACGGTAATGACTTAGAACAATTCATTTATTTGACCTGTAGAAGAAAGAGCGGTTTCAATATTTCCCATGAACCTAGGATGAAAGGCAACCGCCCGCGCCCCTGTGCCTGCTGCCTACGTAAGGTGTCTATCAGCTAAGGGAACTACACCACAGTGCAAAGCCCACAAGACTTAGGAACCAGTGCAACGATACCTCTTTTACTCTGGTCAAGATTAATGCCTGTTTGCAAGGAAAAAAAAGTGGAGTTAGATGAAAAAGACAGATCTACGAGGTAATTAAAGCCGTTAGGTCAAGTCATCCAGTAACACCATCACGAAATGTACAAAGGGAGAATCCAAATTCCAGAACCAGAAGGTACCAAGAGGCAAATACCCATCATCCTTTCTAGAAGCAAGCCAAACACCAGAACCGTGGCAGACACCAATGTTCTCCAAGGGCACTGAAAATACCTGCACTTTTGGACTTAATCCACCCACATATTCCCTTCAGTTCATGTTTAAAGACCTTTCCATTCTTAAAAAGCTTCAAAGACGTTTCAATTGCTTAAACTGGGTCAATAAATCACATGAGAAATTTCCTCTGCATTTCATGTGCCTCCAACTCCACTTGGGAAGGAAAGCCCTGGGCAGCAGCACCCTTAGGAGGCAAACAGGCTCAGCAGCACTTGTTAAAGAGGAAAAGTTTTGGACGGCTGTTCTTTGACAAGACATATTTACGTTCTCCTAATTTTATATTATTTGAACTGCATGACAGACAAATAAGGTGTTCCTTCAACAAGCAAGGCTGGTGCTGACTCAAAGGAGGTACAATTTAAGCCGAACAAGCCGTAACACGAAAGAGCATGAGACAAGAAGAGGTTCGCATGGGAAGGAACGAGATGACAAGGTGCAGCAGGAAGGACAGGGAGTGACTGAACCCAAAGGCCACACAAAGGAGAGTGGCAACCACCACCCACCTACGGGGACAGCGGCACTGGATCCAGTAGCAGTGGCTGCAGCATCTCAGACTGGAGGGAGAAGTCCCATCCAGAGGAGAGATGTCCACCAGCCACCTGGTCCAGTGGGCTGTACTCCTCAGGTGGGAGAGCCCCCAGGTATCAGCAAGAATCCTGACAGGCAGAAAAGGGGTGAGACATTGAGCTTTGAACTTTGAGATGTAGAGGAAAAGTGAACCTAGGATAAGGCAGAACTATCCCCTGAGATGGTGAAATAAACCACTTCATGCTGCTAGACAGGGGGAGAGATCGAGAAACTGCAGAATATCCACTGGTATAAAACTAACAGACAGCTCAAGTATGGTGGCAAGGAGAGCATTCAAATGCTCTGCACTCAGAGATGACAGTGAAAAGCACGACAGCCAAGGTATAAGGTATGGAGGGGAGTCAGAAGGGCAGAGTCCTGGGGGACAAGGCTAACGTGACCTCAAAGCCACATTTCTTTGCTGAAGTTGTGACAAACTAGCACAGAGGCTGATACCACACTACACAGAATCACCCACAATGGCACGGGTTGGAAGGCACCTCCAAAGATCATCGAGTCCACCCCCTGACAGCGTCTAGCTAGTGTCCACAGTGGACATGGCATGCCTAGAGAGTAACCAGAGTCATTTCAAACACGACAGGAGCAAATAAAACTGCTGGACTGCTTGGACTTGTGTGAGTGAAGACACAACCCTAATAAAGCTGCTCAGCTCAAACAGAGCTGGCTCAGCTCCCTGAGCTCTTGCAGGCACTTGAAGAGTATCTGAGGCCATTTCAAGCGCAGCCCTGTCGCTCAGCGTGACTGTCTCCCTTTCTGAGACAAAAGGGCTGTCCAAGGTGAGGAGCAACAGTGCTGAATGCTGAACAGTTGGTCCATCAGGCTGGCCAGTGGTGACCCAGCCACCGGTTGAGTCCATGTCCTGACTCAAGGAGGGCAGAGATACAGGCAGTCAGTAAGGCAAAAGCAGGAACATAGAATCATGGAATGGTGGGAGTTGGAAGGGACCTCTGGAGATCATCTGGTCCAACCCCCCTGCCAGAGCAGGGTCACCCAGGGCAGCCCACACAGGAACAGATCCAGGGGGGGCTGGAAAGTCTC